>PVIW01001553.1:150067-191738 GCA_004026585.1 Noctilio leporinus
GGGGGGGGGGGGGGGGGGGGGGGGGGGGGGGGGTGGAGAGGGACCCTGGGGATTTGATTTATTCAGCTCTGCTCACTCAGTGTAACATTTCGAGAACAGAGTCGGGGCAGGAGGGAACCGGCAGCACTCAAGTGTGTAGAACAGTGAAAAGACATTAGTGAGTATTCAGATTCTGCACTGTGTAAATATCACACATCAGCTTCAGCCTTATGAGTTATTGGAGCAGGCTTAGGGAGGAAAGGGAGCTTTTGTGAATAAAATGTCTTGCCAAACAAACTGAATGAGTTTTTTTTTTTTTCTTTTAACCCTGATTTCTTCTAAAGAGCAATTTTCTACCTTCTGAAACAATCAGACATCTGGTTCTCTTTTTTCTTTTTTTTTTTTTTTTAAAGATTTTATTTATTATTTTCAGAGAGAGGGGAGGATGAGAGGCAGAGAGGGAGAGAAACATCAATGTATGGTTACCTTTCACCTGCCTCCAGCTACCCCGCTGGAGACCTGGCTTGCAACCTGGTTATGTGCCCTGGCTGGGAATCGAACCAGTGACCTTTGGGTTCACAGGCCTGTGCCTATCCAGCCAGGGCATAGACATCTGGGTTTTTTTTATCTTGAATTGTACAATCCTTGTTTCTTAATAAAAGGGACACATTCCCTGCAGCTGTTTCCATTACCTGCCAAGCACCTGTGTGGCGTCTTTTCCCATCTCTGCCTTGTGTGGTGGTGGTGGGTTCACTTCACTACAAACGGCACAGGCAACCTGGCTCCCTAAGGCCCAGCAGCTGGGTCAACCATCAACCATACTTCCCTGTCTACAGGCCTGTTTGTACTTCAGAACCTCAAAGATCAGCCTCCTTTGGGAGGTGTTAGAGGTCTGTGGCAGTAAGTTTCTGAAGCAAATCTCCGTTTGCCTTAATAGAAGCATTGATTTTCATAACCCTATAATGGTCAGCTCTCTTTATCTTCAATCTGTTGCTTTTAAATGAATTCTTCATTTGAAAGCACCTTTCAAAGTGCTTTGCCACACCCAGTCTATCTATTTTTAACCACGTTACTGGGTAGCCAACATGGCTGCACCCTGATCACGACAGAGCTTGCTGTTCTTTCCTTGGCAGTCCTGAGCCTGTCATTGCAGCTAACCTGGTCCTGGCTGCCTCCGGGCCCCTTCACTCTCCAGCCACACAGGCAGAGAGGGTGGTGAGCTCGAAATGTGATGAACCGAGTGCCTGAAGAAACATCTGCTGCCTGGTACCCCGCGAAACACAGCTGCGGTCACAGCAGTGTCTCCCCCAAGATGACCTTCGTTGACAAGGGCACAGACTACAGGTGGATGTCGGAAATGATCCCATTTCTTTGTCCCTGACGCTCGTTCATCATTGAAGCCACAATCAGAAATGGGTATCGATCGATGAACTGAGAGGGCATGGATGTCCTAAGTTCTCTTTATAAGGAAAAAGCAAGCACATCTGGCTATGCAAGTATTTAATACTCAGAGCCTTACAGCGATGGCCTTTATCGGCAAATTAACTTAGTAAAATCATCCCATCGTTAAAATTAAGTTATGTTCATGTCTGATGGTTTCTTAATCAGCACTTCAGAGATTTAGCATCTGGCTTCATTATCATACGCAACTCCACAGTGCACAGATGTGCTCTGCAGCGAAGGGGGCTTCTGATGGTAATTATTGGAGTTTTGTTATTTCCTATAATAGGTTCAGATGACATCTGCAGCATGAATGCATTCCTCGCATGAAGGCCAGCTTGTCTGGATAGATTTCCCTGAATCTTTAACGTTGTTAAAATATTGGGTTTCATTCCAGCAATTAAATGGGCCGAGTATAGTAACAGTAAACATATTTACCATGTGTGAGGCACTCGGTTAAGCTTATACGTTAATTTATTTAGTCCTAAGATAAATCATTGAAGTTAGAAAATTACTTTCACAGGTAAGAGGACTGAGGCACAGAGGAGCTAGCTTGCCTTATTACTCATGTGTGTTGGAACTGGGATTTGAACCCACGAAGACTGAGTCCAGAACCTACACTCTCAAACACTGCACTTTGCTACCTCTAAAATCTCACCAAGACTGTCCCATCTTCCTTTGTTCTTTCTCCCTCTTTGGTGCAGACAAATGCTCAATGTCAACAATTAGTCTGAGTCTTGAATCTTTTTTTCTTTTTATCATCATGTTACATGTGTCTTTGAATTCATATCCTATTCTCTACCTGTCCTCCAAGAGCCGATGATATGTTCTGTCTCACAACAAAAGCAAGGAGAAAATAAAATAAAATCCAGAAAGTAGCCCAACAGGACTAAATGTTCCCATCTGAATGTACCCCCTTATTCCTGGTATCTGAAGCACAAGACTTTCAGGTTAATGAACAGTATCAAACAGGCAGTATAGAAACTTAGGTAATTGAATCACAAAACCTTTATCAACGATTTGCTTAAGTAGCTGTAATTTACAGAATGTTTAATGTACGCATTAACTGTTCTTTTAGTTTCTCCATGTTCTGTCTCAGAAAGCATTTAAATTATGTTATCTCTTCTACTTGGATAAATGCCATCCCTGAATTATACTTCGATAAGAAACCTACAACCATTATAGAAAGATCATTATGAGAGTTGACATTTTCAATGATTCAGTATCTTTGGCCCAAATGGAGTTTAATGCATTATCCATTATGCACTGGATTGCCTGGTATTACCCTTTCAAGCAAGAATCAATGCTACAGGGTTGCTCAGATGTTAGTTCTAGAGAACATTTGTCTCTGCAGCTGTGTCTGCATATGAAATTTTGTCAGAAAATGCAAACATAACTGTCATCCCTTTGATACACATTTTATCAGTTAAGTTTAACTGCATATAATAGAAACCCAAACTGCAGTCATTTAACCTAAAGGTTTATTTTTCAGGGGAGGTGGGCAGGGTGGGGCTCATTCAGTCACTCCCAGAAACCATCATGGAAATCAAGAGAAACATTGCTGTTTTTCACGAAGATGGCGCCAAAAGCGAAAAAGGAAGCCCCTGCCCCTCCCAAAGCCGAAGCTAAGGCAAAGGCTTTGAAGGCAAAGAAAGCAGTGCTAAAAGGCGTCCACAGCCACACAAAAAAGAAGATCCGCACGTCACCCACCTGCCGGAGGCCTAAGACACTGCGGCTCGGGAGGCCACCTAAATATCCTCAGAAGAGCGCCCCCGGAGAAACAAGCTTGATCACTATGCTATCATCAAGTTCCCCCTGACTACTGAGTCGGCCATGAAGAAGATAGAAGACAACAATAGACTTGTGTTCATTGCGGATGTCAAGGCCAACGAGCACCAGATCAAGCAGGCTGTGAAGAAGCTCTATGACATTGGTGTTGCCAAGGTCAACCCCCTGGTCAGGCCTGATGGAGAGGAGAAGGCATACGTTTGACTGGCTCCAGACTACGAGGCTTTGGATGTTGCCAACAAAATTGGGATCATCTAAACTGAGTCCAGCTGGCTAATTCTAAATATAAAAAGTTTATACTGTAAAAAAAAGAAGAAAAAAAAAAAGAAACGTTGCTAAAAAGTGGCCCGTTTGCAAAAGGCCACATGCCTGCCCACTGCCACCAGGCACACAATTACACAGCTTCGGGTTCATTTCTGCCTCCGCATCACATGAGCACATGTCACTGGAGGAATCTGCCCCCAGAACACAGCTGGTGAAGACTGTGGGCCATGCAGATCCCAAGACCCCCAAAGCCTTTGGACTACTCAACAATATTTCACTTTGGCACGCTTCAAGCTAGGAGTCTAACGTCACAATGCTGCGTCGGAGCACCCAGACCCTTCTGCACTTCAGTCTCTAATTCTGCTCAAGTGATGAGGCTGTTCTGCACTTAAAGTCCCGCCGCAGCCTACATTGCCTGTTTCACTGCAAAACTTACTTTGCAAGTTGATTTTGCAGACCTCAAGGGGCACGGAGTCATTTGCTCCTGCCTCGTCACCCGCCCTGTGACTGGACCTGCCCATGAGTCACACTATTCTTACCTCACAACCCCACTTGCTGACCACTGGGTCAGCCAACCTGTGCAAGCCCAGCTGCCTCCACCACTCAGGAAATGAGTGAAATACATTTATGATCCTGTCTTCCTAGCAATCCAATGTCCCTTTGACCACCAGCGCCTTGCAACTCCTACTTTTAAAATCTTTGCCTTATTTCTACCACCTCAGAGTCTGTCTTCAGTTCATCCTAAAGGCTACCTTCTCCAATTTGCAAAGAAAATTCTCTTTAATTCTTCGGAAGTGTCCTGTAGAATTTTGCTTAGAGAGCAAAGCAGCATGACTCCACCTGCTACGATGGGAACTCTTCCTCCTACCATCGAACATGCTGTCATTTGTTTCCCTCCTAAGTCACCACATCCACCTCTAGATCAGTAGCAATTCCCCTTTGATATCTGGTAGCTGGAGCCTCAAATTACGAGTTGACCACCCTACATCTTATACAAAATGGACCTGGCTCAGGTGGCTGGAGTGTCATCCCCACACCAAGAGGTTGTGGGTTTGATCCTCAATAATGGCACATGTGGGAGGCAACCATCACTGTTTCTCTTACATTGATGTTTCTCTCTCTCTAAAATCAATGACTAATGAAAGAAAAACATATCCTCAGGTGAGGATTAAAATAAACGGCAGGGGTGGGGGTTGTTGCTGGTGATCAAATTAGGTTTCTAATGTTAACACACTAATTTAACAATGCATGCTCATTAATAGTCCTCATTTTAGCGACTGACTGCTCACGGGGCCTGGTTGATATTTCTCACTTTCTATCTACTCTTCACGCTATGTTCCCCTTGCTCTCCTTCAGCTGCTGTGCTGATCAAGAAGGACTTTGCCCCTGGCCAGTGACCCAAACCTTCACACCTGAAGTGTCTAAACCAGGTGCTGCACAGGCCTGATCCCAACGGTGAGGCAGCAGCTCTGTTTCCCAGTGATAACAGGTTCGATACGCGTCCAACCCCGTGCCACAACTACAGTGGTGGCCCCCTTCTTTCCCTGTTGCTTCACTAGCACAAGAAGACAAAAGTGACCAGGTGACCGTCTCAACGGACCCTTTGCTGTGCCCCTTGGTGAAAGCATCCCTTACATGGAACCTAAAACTCTAGACCAGCAGCATTTCAAATTGCAAGAATAAGAAACAAAAGTGCTGTTGTTAGGGGTGACGGTGTGTATCTACTCACATCTACCTCCTATTATTAGACCTATGTTCTTCCTCTGTGGGGGCAAAGGGACCCTAAATAACCTCTTGGACAGCAGGTTTGCATTGCTCTTCTCTATGGTGTGACTGAAGAGACAAACCAGGGTGTGTCCACTTACCCCAATGTTTTTCCTGGCTGCCCCACCAGCAGGCAGCTCTCTTAGTGGCTCAGACCAGGGAAAGGGACAAAGACTTGGCCCTGCTGAAGGGTTCTGCTTCTTCCTCGGACACGGCTTCAGCACCTGCAAGTGCAACGCACACACACATGTGCAGGGTTTCTGGTGTAAATAAACACAGATAGCTGTATTTTTCCCTTTTTCTTCGCCCCCATGCTCTCTCTTTGGCCGGCCAGTTTTCAATGTGGTTAAGTTTGGGAAGAGATGTCATCAAAGGAGAACAGGTGGGGAAGAAAGGGAAACGCTATTTGACAGATCCCTTCTGTTTTGCAGCTAGAAGAGCCGCAGATTTGAATTGTGTTACCTCCCTCAACAAGCTAATCAATTCTCTTTTACAAAAAACAAACAAACAAACCAAACACCCCAAACCCGCATCTCTTGCCTTCATTCAGTGTCAACAGCCAATTACAGTCTTTCTTCACCCAAGTGTAATAACACCAATGTTATCGGGAAGAAAACAGTTGGGCTGACAAGATAAGCAATTCACTCCTTCCTTCCTAATCTTGTAATCACAGGGTGTGTGGCAGCTTACAGTGACAGACACCCAAGTTTGTCAGTAAATTGCCCCGCAAAGCTGTGTGCGAACGGCGCCTTCCCACTGTGCCTGCCCTCAATACAGAAGAACACGCCTTTCTGCAGGGGCCACGAATGAATTAAGATCAGCTCCTGGGAGAGCTTTTTCCACCCCCATTAACCGCCTTGGAAGGCTGTTCATTCTGTAGAGAGGGGCATACTTGATAGAGTACGTACCCATGATGGGCAGTTAGGGGCAACCGAAAACCCAGGCAGGGGTCAGTGACAGAGGTATTTCACCAATGCTAAGATTAGCTGTTTGCTGTCACATGCTGGAAGACAGAGGGCTTCCTGCCATATGGGGATCACATGTTCATTGATAAGATTCGGGTTCCTTTTTTCTTAACATTTTTGGTAACCCAGCTTTGTTATCTGCGCTCAAAAACCACACTTCCCACCCCCTTAGAAGGCAGTGTAGTGTGCATGAACTTTTAGATCACAGCCTGAATTGTGAGGGGATCCCATATATCAGCTATAGAAGAAACTGATTTAAAGAACTGATTTCCATCCCCCTCTGCCAGACACCCCATCACTCCGTCAGGGGTGGGTGCGCTCACTGCTGTTTGTGGGGCACCCTGCGCTCTGCTGCTGCATCCCCTGCCTGCCCGTCCTTCATGGAGACCCCGAAGGAGGATTTCCCCCTCCTGAGGGGCCACAGAGGGTCCTGCTGATCTTAGAACATCTTGTTTGACAGCCACCACACTTTCAGACCCTGGCGACTGAGGAACACATTTCCTTTTCCCCACAGTCCTCATCACTTCCACCAGGGCCCGAGCCCCTCCTGCCGGAGGACATGTGAGCCTGTAGCCAAAAGCCCAGGGAGACACCCGATGGGCCCCACAGTAGCCGCCCCTGGTCTCGTGCACTTTACCTACAAGGTCAGATGTGGGCAGTCAACGGGTCAATGACAAGATCAGAATATTTCTTAATATCCAAATTCCTGAATCATCCTTCTTTTTTAAAAAAAATCTATTTTTACCTCCAGATGGGAGTATGCTTTACAAAAATTTTATCAACTCTATTGGGGTAACATTGGTTAATAACATTATATGCAATTCAGGCCCCCGGCTTTACAATACATTTGTATACTCTGCTGTGTACTCACCATGTGAAGTCCAGTCTCCTCCTTTCACTATGTATTTGACTCCTTTTATCTTCTTCACCATGCCCCTCACCTCACTTCCCCTCTGGTAACCATGCTAATGTACAAAATATATAAAGAACTCATATAACCCAAGAACAACAACAACAAAAAAAAAAAAAACATTAGATTTTAAAAAAATAGGCAGAGGACCTAAATACATATTTTTCCAAGGATGACAAATGGCCAATAGACATATGAAAAATGCTCAATATCACTAGTTATAAGGGAAAAGCTCATCAAAACCACTATGAGAAACCACCCCACACCTGCTATTATCAATAAGATAATATGTAACAAGTATTAGAGAGGTTGTGGCAAAAAATGAACTCTCAATTCACTGCTAGTGGGAATGTAAACTGGTGTAGCCACTATAGAAAACAATATGGAGGTTCCTCAAAAAATTGAGAATAGAGCTACCATATGATCCTGCAATCCCTCTTTTGCGTATCTACCCTCAAATTTTGAAAACGCTTATTCATAGGGATATATTTACCTCATATTCACTGCAGCATTATTCACAACAGCCAAGACATGGTAACAACTTAGGCATCCTTTGACAGATGACTGCAAAAGAAGTTGTCCATACATACAATGAAATACTACTTTGCCATATAAATATTGCCATGTGCAACAACACGGATAGATCTTGAGAGTTTTATGCTAAGTCAGACAGAAAAAGGTAAGACCATATGATTTCACTCATACATGGGATATAAAACAAAAATGAACAAAACAAATACACAAACAAAAACTCATAGGTACAGCTGACAAAATGCTGACTCATCCTTCATTTGCCAAGATGTAACCACTGCAGATAATTTATGGAAGGTATCACGGAGCTCAGAAACACTAGGTGCCTTATGCTTGACCATGTCCCATCAAGAGTGAGTAAAAATGTATGTATTTCCAATCAAACAAAGACGTACACACTCTGCTGTGGATGCTGCATGTTGGGTTCACTCATACATCTAAGGCACAGAGTCCACAAATATACCTACCTCAGTGTGGCTGTCTGCAGGCATTCAAGGGTGCTGGTGAATAATATGTTAAGTGCCTTTGTCATTTCCAGTATCCAGCACATCCATGGTAGCTTGGTGTGGCATGCCAAACACCGGGTGTGCAGGCAGCATTATATGATAAATGAAATTTTAGAATACATGATCAATGACAAGGTGTTGATAACAGCTATGAAGGATTATAATTTTTACTATTTTTGTTACTGTAATTAATTGTTGAGTACCACAAGTCACAAGCACTGTGTCAAACTATAGAACTATCAAGCTGAAAAAACTTTGTACTAATTTCAAGGTGCTGGCAGTCTAATGTGGTTTTCATACCCATTGGTGACTTCCACCACCCAAAGATAACCTCTGAAAAGTATTGGTTTGTTTCTTTCTAGTTTTTTCTATGCCTACAGATCATATACCAAAATTAGGATCATGCTAAGTACATAGTTTTATGCTCTGCTTTATTTAGTTAACAATGTTTTGTATGCATTTCTTACATTCTTGGAAAATGTGAGTTTTAATGGCTTCATAACATTCTATTGTGTGCATATTCAATGATTGTTTGCACACATTCATTTTTGATTAACATTTACTGTTTCCAAACTTTAGTATAAGTAGTAAGTACATGAACACCTTTGTATATAAATAACTGGCTGCACTGATTAGATTTCTTTCTTAGAATTCATCCTGAGATTTATTGGTCCAGAGATCATGAACAATTTTAGACTCTTAAAGATATATGACTTATTTTTGTGGATCTGTACTTCATATAAGTCATTAGGCAGGTATTTTTAATTCATTAGGCAGGCTACTCTGTACCCAATATGGTGTGTGGGCACTAGGGAGACGTTGATGAGCAAAATCAACAGGGTTTCCATCTTTATAAAACTTACAATTGACTGAAAGAGAATTTAGATCTAACTTGAGAACAATAATCTTTGTAGATGTCATGTTAAATTTCATACAGAATTAAGAACTTTGGTGAAGAAAAAAATATGAAAACGAAAACTCTGACATGCAGGTTAACGCTTATGCAACGAATCCCAATAAATGGTATTAAAATTTCCTAAGCATTATAGCTGCTGTCAAATTATGTAATTTACCCATAAGTTATGTAATTTACCCATAAGTTATATGTTCAGTAAGTTAAGGTTGTGGAGCAATATTGGAAATTGGAGTCTATTGGGAATTTCTACACAGTAATGTAATGGGTTGGAATGACACTGATGGGTCCCTGTCCTATCCCAAGCATGTAGATATTCTGGGGGAAAAGGTAACAAGGAAGGGAGGGAAGAAAGAAAGCAGAAAGAAGAAAAATTAAGCTACAAGCTAGAACGTATCTGTAATACACATGTAACGAATAAAGAGTGAATACTTAGCTTTATAAAGTACTCCTAAAATCAAAAAGGAAAAGACAAGAGAATAGACCAGGCAAAAAATAGAACAGGCAAAAAAGTGTTTCACACAAGAAAAATACCCAATGGCCACTAGAAATGAAAGGATGCTCAATTTCATGAATAATTAGGGAAGTGCCTCTGAAAACCAGAGTGATACATAACGTTACATTTATCAGACCTGGCAACACAAAAAGCCAGAATGCAGCATGTGTGGACAAAGAGTACCTTAAAGGGGCCTTTTAGATAGTGCCCTGGGGTGTACACTAGTATGGCAGACTTGGAAGATGAGATGTTACCTCTTAAAGCTGCAAACGCGTCTATCCTGCCACCAGAAATGCTGCTCCTGGCTGAACCCACAGGGCTCCATGCGTCCAGGTGCACCAGCAGACACCCCAGGGCTGTGCAGAACAGCGCTGCTCGCTCTGTGCAAGCCAAAAAAGAAAAAAAAGGGGGGAAAGACCAAAATTGCCATTGACAGAGAATGGAAAAGTAAGGAATGAACTACGGCTTCACCTGTCAACAAAGATGAATCTCAAATCCGTACTGATGAAGGTAAAAGATACATCCCTAAAGACAACAACTGGTGGTAGCATTTTCAGAAAGCTCAGCCTCCAACAAGCACTATTTAAAAAAAACAAACAAGGTGATGGCAAACTGAAAACATAAAACTGGTTATCTCTGCCCTGCCGGAGCTTCATCTTCATAGGGGAAATGCACAATAAACAAGATAAATAATGAAAGTAAATGTTAGCTGAGGACACGTGCTCTGGAGACAAATAATGCAGGGCAGAGGGCCGGGGCTGGGTGGCATGGGATGGGGCTCCAGACAGAAACTGTGAATAGGATGAGCAGGGGAGACCTGGGAAGGGGGAGGGGAGACCTGGGAAGGGGGAGGGGCCATGCAGCTGTCTCGGGGAAGAGGGTCTGGGAGGAGTTGCAGAAAGTGCAATACCCTCATTGTAGTGTAGCTCACATGGAGCATCTATTAACGCTGGCGCGTTGGAACCAGCCAACATTCTTCAACTTCTTGTTTTCCTTTTTCCTTCTTTCATCTGGCTTTCTGAATCATGTATTAACTGGGTTTTTAAGGACCTGAGCCAAGAACAAACAAGTGGAGTTATTGTAGACGTGAATGTAGCGATTGATCCAAGCAAGAACTTTGTTTGGCAGAATTCCTACTTAGAGTAGGAATTTTGCTACAATTTCCGAGTATTACAATTTCAGGAAAAAACAAAGAAGATTGTACCTCTATTCCTAAGCTCAATGATCCAGTAACTGGAAAATTTAAATATTCCACAGAATATTTTTGACTTTACAATTGGTAGGAAGTACTATTTCTTACAGGAGTTAGAGAATTGGATGCATGCATTAGGATAATAGAATTTTCAAGAGAACCTCATAAACTGGGGTGAAAATTAGACTTGGAGCTTTAGTACCGGGGGTTTTTAATTTAACAAGCTGTGGAATTCACCTCATCAAGTTGTAAACCCATCTCTCACGCCATCAGCTGCCTGGGCTAATAAAACCTGGAGCTTTTCACATGTTCATAAATAAAATATAAAACTGCAGAGCTTTCTCCTTAAATGCAAGCAAGTAGGACATGACCTTCGCTGAGCCACTTAGATTTGATGGAGGCATTCTAATTAGTGGATCAAATTGCTCTCATTTTTCAGAGTTCACGTCCAACAGAACTTAATGCATATGCCTTTTAGAAACGGCAATACCACTGACTCTGTCAGACGCTAGCTAGGCTGTTACACCAAGGAGCTGTTCTTCATTTGCTGATTTCATCATCTTTGTAAACGATGCCCTTTGCTATCAGAGTTTGGGCTTGGGGTGTTTTCATTAACCAGGTGCTTTTGAAGGACTTTTTTTTTTTTCACATGACCACTTTTCAAAAAGGTATGAAAACAGTCACATACAATGCTCGAGCATTTGAAGATACAAGTGGTATGTATTCCGATATGTAGCATCTTACTCTTGTTGTATGAGAAGCCTGTTTCAGGGGTTGGCTGGGGTTCAGGAGATGAGGGGCAGGTAATTCTCTGGGTCCTCTTCTCCCCGCTGGGACCCTGCCTGTGCTCTGCACTGTGAGCAGCCTGCCTGGGCATGAGCTCACTTCCAGCCACGGCCTGGTTTAATTTTCTCCCCATTTCTCTTTTAGTCTTTGGTTTTCCTAAGGAGGTAAATATATTATAAACATATCCGTATGTAGTAGATGCAGAGGTATACAAGGTCTGTCCCAAAAGTACAGGCCTAGCAAACTGTTTTAATTATAATGACATTAGCTCAATACTTTTGGGCCAGACCTTGTATTGTTTTAGTGAGTTTTCTCTATTCTTTTGTTTTCTGTTTATATATATATATTTTTAATTTATGTTTTCCAGAGAGAGAGGAAGGTCGAGAGGCAGAGAGGGAGAGAAACATCAATGTATGGTTGCCTTTCCCTTGCTTCTAGCTACGGACCTGGCTGGAGACCTGGCTTGCAAACTGGTCATGTGCCCTGGCTGAGAATCAAACCAGCAACCTTTGGGTTAGCAGGTCTGTGCCTATCCACTGTACTGCCAGCCAGGGCTTTCTATTTATGTTCTTATCATATTTTACAATTTATTTAATGTTTAGGTTCTCAGTATTGTCTTTTAAGATTTATTATTACATTTCTTAGTGTAATACTTTCAAATTCTTTTGAAATTTTAGTTTAAAATAGTTCTTTGAATGCCAAATGTTTTTTCATATAACAAGTTCAATATGGCAGTTTCTCACGCTATGGTATCTCTTATTTACTTCTTGAGTTATTTTATTTATTATAAAGGTTGTTTTCTCGGTTTTGGGATCCCTGTATTTAAAATTTTAAATGTTACTGATTTCATTTTTACCCCTTCTGTATTTAAATTATTTCTCGCACTGTGTGAATACAATGAGAAGATGGGCTCCATATAATCCCCACATGGAATGATCCTATAAGTTACCTACACTAGAATGCTCCAGAGAGTCCAAGGTAGCACTGTTCATAATTTTCCTGGGACAAGAGGCATAAACTGCATGACCCTTCAAAACACAAGGGAATGTCTAGGTTGTCCCTTACCTCAGGTGCCATGAAATGTGGTGGCATTTCTGGTGTTCCCTAACAGATCCTTCACATCTTCCAAACCCTGTTTTGCCAAAAATACTTATTAAAAAATAAACAAACAACAAAAAAACCCAGCTATGTAAATTGAGCATTTACCATTTGATAAGCACTTGACATGGCCAATTCTAGGGGCAATAGGCTGTGCGTTTCCCCTGTTCCAAAACTGGGCTGGCGTAGCTTCTGAGCCTGCCCTCCCTGCGCCACGTGGGTGTCCTGTGCTCCACCAAGGGGTCTCCCATGTCCCTCCTGCGGGATGGGGGCTGGCCTCGACAGCAGTGTGCTGCCACACAACAGCGAAAGGCCGCAGGGAGGGTCTGCTAGCAGTGGTTTCTCAATACCCACTGCTGGACCAGGGGAAAAGGTACAGAACCCCAGGGAAGTGGCACCAGAGGGGATGTTGGCAGGCTGTCCACTTGTTCCTTACCTTCCTCTAACTGCACAGTGTCTGCTACCTTGTTGACAAAGGCGTTTCCTGGTACAAGTAGTTCTTTTACCTCATTTCCAAGGGGCTTGGAAAAGAGGGCTGGTTCTTGAGAGGGTGGAGCCGCATTTCCACTGGACACCTTCTCCGACGGCACCCTGGCCATCGTGACTTTCCTCGGGGGTGGGGCCCGTCCCCTCCTCAAACAGCTGCCCCTGAAGAAAGCTGGTGTCTTAGAATAATTATCACTATCATGTTTTATTGAAGCTAAGATATTACAGGCGGAAATATACACCATTATTTTACATTCCATCAGGAAAGAGAAACAATGCTGTCAATGCAGCTATGGCATGCCATCAATTTTTAAATGTGCCCTGCTTTGAAGGAAATTAAAATGTTTAAAATGTGACTTGTAGAATTGACAGAATACTTTTCTTCCTCTAATTCTCCACCACTTGATTATTAATCTTCCCAGACCCACCACAGGGGTTTGGCGACTTGAGGGGGGAGGTCTGCCTGCATTTATTCAGCACTCCCAGCCAGCGGAAAGGCCTCTCTCTGTCCCTCAGGAGGGAACCTCACAGTTGAAGTTAACAAAGAAGTGAGTAAATTGCCTAAGGTCAGACTTCCGGCAAGGGACTGAATCAGGATCTGAATTCAGAAATCCTGACAGCAGGATCACCCCAGTTAATCATTATCTTATAGTGTCTCCTTCCCTATATTTAGACAGGGCAGCTCAAAGAATTACTTTATGGGAGCAGAGGAGTTGCGGGGTTGGGACAGGGATTATGATCGTCTATAACCTACCTTGAAGGACATGTCGAAAAATGGCTATGTCAGACTCAACTGTATTTATTGCCTGTATTGAGAATGCAGTCCCCAAGTTGATACATCGCTCCCTTTGGGAGGACGAGGGGAAATGCCTGGAAGTCTCAATCAAGGAAAGCTATGCTGGTCCTGGCCAAGGGTTTGACTTCATCTTAAGGTCATTATGAATCTTGAAACTGTGGAACTGATCACGTTTCTTTACTGTGACTACTGGGAAGCTTAATTTGTGATCCACCTCTAATAATTAGGGTTTTCACTGTAGATATTAAACATGTTTTTCTTTTCTTTGCCCCAATATCCTTACTTTATCATGTTTCATCTGATTACGTTGAATATACTGTTGTAAGTATCCTGGAACCTTTTTAACATGTTGTACACCGTACATAGACATACATACATACATGCATCCATGTATCTTTCTGAACTTTTGAAAATTTAGTGCTTTCTAGAAATTGAAACGCAGGTGTCTCTGTGGCAGCATATTAGCACCACCCATCCTGGCTCCCTATTCAATGAATTATGAAAGGCAAAACCAATCCACATAAATGATAAAGCCCAGGAAAAATCATAACAAAAATAACTGGCAGTAGGAATAAAATCTAAAGTTAAGCCCTTATGCCAGGACTGGGTATACCCCCTGTCAACAGCATTTTGAGATAGCAGAAAGAAAATACGTCCTAGGAATAGCAGAATATGTGTTTTAAACAAATGTTAGAAAATTCAGTCACCCCTTGCCTGTCCTCTCTGCTAGAAGACAAACAGAAACCAAACAGATCACTCGCTACGTTACTGTCTAACTATTTTCCAAAGGGCTTCCCCGCCTCCCCCACTTTCCCTCTGGGCTTTTACATTGAGAATTTGACAATGAGAATGCAATCATATAAAAGAACTGGTAGTAAACACTGAAACTACTGAAAAGCCCAGAGAGAAATAAAACAACATAACTACTCAAATAAAGCCAAAAGAGCTCTTGAAAATTTATTTAGGAATAAAAAGGGGTAGGGGCGGGGTAGTTCCATAAACGGAGTCTATAGTTCCTAATTAAATTTATAAGTGTGAAAATGGGAAAGACAGGGAGACATAAAAACATCATAAATTCCATGATATACATCAATGTAAAGAAATATATCTTCCAAATCACTATCAATGAAAAGAGCAAATATATAGCTAAACGCATAAACCAGAGAGTGAAATGGTTATTTTCTATAGTCAAACTCAGCACAAAAAAAAGACAGAAATAGCACTGAACTCATGAGTATTAAAACAAAATGAAAATAGTTCTATCCCACATTGAAATAAGAGGCAGATACTTGGACTGAGTTAAAGAAGAAATCCAACTATGTTTCTTAAAACAGTAAGATCAAATTAAAATTACATAGGAAGAATAGGATGAGAAGGATAGAATAAAATATATCAGACAAACAAAAATAAGCAGCGATAGCATGACAATATCAAAAGAAAGTCCAAGGCAAAAGTGATTTCATAAAACAAAAAGGACTTTTTATATTGAAACAAAATGCAATCTATTTTTATGTTTTAATAGTCCTGAGCATTTATAAGCTGATTAACAAAACGTTACATAGCAAGAAACTATTTTATGTAAGAAGAAAGACACAGAAATACAACTATAGTGAGAGTAAAATACCAATGCTATGTATGAAAGAGCAAGTTGATAAAAATAAGACGATACGAGTGTATCTATGTAGTTTAAACAACGTAATTAGTAAAACTGAATTAGTAGATGCAGCAACATTTTATAGACTTTCAGTTACACTGATTTTTTTTTTTAATTGAGCACATGCCAAGGCATAAAGAACATTAAGAAGGTTTATAAAAGATAATATAAACCACATTTTTCAGTTTTTAATTATTACCCACTGAAACTAGAACTTACAAGAAAAAACTCATAAGATAACTATCAGGTCAATAAAACCCCCAGAATATGATGGTAAACCCTTTGGATTTTGTACCATCCCACAGGGTAGCAACTAGCATATCTGGCTACTTACATCTAAATTAATGGAAGTAAAATAAAAAATTCAGTTCTTTAATCACAGTAGCCACATTTTAAGTATTCAGTAGCCACAGGGAGTTATATTGTGGCTACTCCACAGGGAGTTATATTGGACCATGTAGATATTTCTATGCACTTAAAACACAAAAAACTCTATTGAACAGTGCTGTTTTTAGAAAATAGAATTCATGACAACAAATGGGGTCCAGATAGTTAATATTCAGTACACACATTCTAAAATAGAAAAACCCACTAAACATCTCAGGATAAAAATGTAACAAAGACACGAACCCATAATTCATAAGAAATACTAATAGAGCCCTGGCTGGTGGCACAGTGGATAAGGCGCCAGCCTGCGAACACAAAGGTCGCAGGTTTGATCCCCAGCCAGGGCACATAACCAGGTTGCAAGCCAGGTCTCCAGCCAGGTCTGTGGCTGGAGGCAGGTGAAAGGCAACCATACATTGATGTCTCTCTCCCTCTCTGCCTCTTTCCCTTCCCCTCTCTCTAAAAATAATAAAATAAAATCTTTAAAAAAAAAGAAATACTAATAAAAATAAACATAATATCCCTCTCCCTTTCTGCCTCTCTCCCTTCTTCTCTAAAAATAAAATCTTAATAAAAAATGTGAAAAATATTAAACCTAATCAATAAAATATTTTCAATTATCAAATTAATAATGACAAAACTATGATGTTTTATCCTAACAAGCATGGTAATGTGGTCACTTGCAGACCGAAGGCAAATAATGAATACTTTTGGACGAAATTGTTCAGAAAGCTCTCGCTCAACCATCTAGAAGCGGTTCTCAAACCACTGGCTACACATTGGAATTGCTCTGGGGACTTAAAAAAAAAAATGTAACGCCTGAGCCCCCTCACTCACACATCCTTATCTAACCGGCATGGGATAGAGCCTGGGCTTCGGCATTTTCAAGCTTCTGGGGAGTCTGATGTGCAGACCCAGCTGAGCACCATTGCTCTGGAGACGGAACTTCAGGGTCCTGGGTACAACAGAAATCCCACCGAGCGCAGCACTCTCAGAGCCGGGAATTTATGGTCATTGCTTGGCCTCCCAGCCTGGCCACTGAGTCCCCAGAAGACTGCAGGTATCAAGGCACAGAGGCTCAGACAAGCCCCTGGCCTCAGAGAGACACAAGAGCAGCTGGTATGTCAGGCGCTTTCATGCAAAGAACCCCAGTTGCATCGAACAGAGGGCTGGCGTACCTGGAGCCGTGAGAAGGATGGGGAGGCTGCAGCAGCTTCAGGCACCAGCCCTGAGGGGAAGGCAAAGCCCACAACCTTCCTCCTTGTGCAGGAGCCAGTTGTCCCCCTTGCTGTCTTGACAGCCTGTAAGCCCTGGAGCTGGATGCGATGCCAGGTAAACGCCAAGGGAGAAGAGATGAACTGAGATGGTCCTGAATTAGTCAAGTTTCTTGCACTTGGATTTGAGCTTAAAATGAAGAGTTTGTGGCAGGGGGTAATGCATTAGCTAGCTTGATTATCACAAGAATCTGCACAGGTATCCCAGGTATAATCCTTGAGAGCTGGTTGGGAGGTTCTAGCAGGGGAGCAGCTACTCGCATACCTCTGACGGAAGGCTGGTCCTCTCCTCTAGTTGGGAAGGTCGTCCTTTCAACCTAGCTCGCAGCTTCGGGAGGGAGGAAGGGGACACCTGCCTAGCCTGCCAGATCAGCAGAGTCAACCCTGGTGATCAATGAGGTGACAGATGTCGCAGCCAGATCACCCTCACATCCTATAACCTTAATCTTACAGATGACAGTGCTTTGACTTCAGACTGAAAGTAATTTACATTTCTAACACTTTTTGCTTTATATACTTCCATGTTACATGACTCAATTCATGAGGGTGTAAATTCAGACACAGACGATTGGTAGTTAGCGGAGGGGGAGGAAGTTGTAATGAGTAAAGGGGGGGTCAAGTGTATGGTGATGAATGGAAACTAGGCTTTTGGTGGAGAACATACCTTAGCATATATGGTTAACATGTTATAATGTTTTATATCTGAAAATTATATAATGATCTTAACTAATGTTACTGCAGTAAAAATAAAGTTAAAAAATTAAAAAAATAAACACCAAATAAAAAATCCTAAGGTTTTGTGACTACTACATCTTTGTAATGGATGCACCTGGTTTAATGTAAACGGGTACTTTATGTATCATTTAATGATTCTTTGGTCTTTACTTTCTTACTTTGATTATAATATTGCTACTTGTTTATTTCTGTGATGTTGCTTTTGATGTTTCTGTTAAGTATTTCTGTTACATACCACTAACTTGTCTATAGTCAGGAGGTAATCCAGGGAGGAAGGGAGGGAGGGAGGGAGGGAGGGAGGGAGGGAGGGAAGGAGAAAAGAAGGAAGGGAGAGAGAGCAGCTAGACAGAAAAGAAAGTCGCTGAAAGAGGTTTTTAAAATATATCAGTATAAGTTAAAAATAACTAAAAAAATCATTTGATAAATGTGATTAATATGGTTGAATTAATACATACCTCAAATTTCTTCATCCTATAAAAGGAAAAACCTTTTCTGTATTCATTCATAGTAAAACACATAGTAAACCAAAACCTAAATGAAGCATTTTGCCAAAGAAGCTTACCTGCCAGAAATTTATAGCAAATCTCACACTTAACATTAAAGCATTAGAAACATTCTTTTTAAAATCAGAAGTTGATAAGGATGCCCATATCACTGCTGCTAGTCAACATTGTATTGGTTTTTTCACAGGGTAGTTTTGAAAAAGAAAAAAAAAAATGAAGTGAAATAAAAAAGAATGAAAATGAAATAATAATAGGAATGGAAATGAAAAAATTGACATTTTGGGTGATATCTGGATGGAAATCCTAAATAAGCAAGAAATACATTGTTAGAATGAATACGTATATCTATAAAAATGAACTGCATCTTATGTGCCAGTCACAGAAAATATAATCTTAAAGGATATTCTACTTACAATAACCAAAGTAAAAGGCACATAGGCATAAACCTCACTAAAGAAACTTACATCCCTTATGGTGATAGTTACACAGCTTATTGAAGGAATTAAAGAAAACCTGTACAAATGAACCATGTTTATAGAAAAGAAAATCCAATATCAAAAAGAAGACAAGCCTCCCCAGGCTTATAAATTAAATATAATTCTTATCAACTTCAAGTAAGGGATTTGTAATGTTTGATAAACAAATCCTAACATTACTTGAAAAAGAAAATGTGAAGAATAGCCAAGATAACTGTAAAGAATCTCAAAGTGCACAATTTGTCTTACCATGTGATAAGTCCTATTATAAATGGACTGGAAATAAAACAGTAACATAGAGGGCCCAGAAACAGATCCGAGCACCTACAGAAATAATAAGTGAGAGAAACGGTCTTATAGATTAGAGAGGAAGGGGATGGGACAATGGGGAAAACGGTGTGACCCTATGCTACACCATGCACAAAGTCCACCCTATCTATTGCATGGACCTAAATTGGAAAAGCAAAACATTTTAAATGAAAGCATTTAGAAGAATATCTGGGAGACTATATGACCATGGGATAGGGAAGAAATTCAGAAGGCAAAAAAGTACAAACCATAAAGAAAAGGGTTGGTAAATTCAGGCATGTTAAAAACTTTTATTCATTAAAAGGACATTTTAAAAAGTGGAAAGACAAGAAACAGCCTTCAAAAGCATACCTGTGATACACACGCTTAACAAAGAATTAATGATCAGATTATATAAATAAATCCTGCAAATGGGTAAAAAATTAATTTAAAACTAGGTAAGAATAGGCAGTTTATAGAAGAGAAGCCCTAAGTGGCCAATAATCATATTAAAAAATTCAACTTCGCTAGTAATTGGAAAAATTAAAATTAAACACTACACTCAGTTTACATTAACAGCCATTGGGTTAACAATAGAATGACTGTAAATTCAGCTTGTGGGTGAAGACATGGAAAAATGGAAACTCACTTAATGGATTGACCAAGAAATTTGTTTTGTTTTTTCCATAAAAGACACATTTTTCATTTTCACCAACAACTTTATTGATTTGGATATTTGAGTATGTTGACTGTTTCCTGTTATTGGCATCTAGTGGGTAGAGGCCAGGGGTGCTGCTCAATAAGACAGCTCCACAGCAAAGAATTACTTGGCCAAAATGTCAATAGTACCAAAAAAGTTCACAAACCACTTTTGACCCATTCCATCAGTCACAGCACCTTTTCCGTAGACTGCACAAATTTTTTTTTTTTTGCGTTTCAGTTGTTTTTACCCTTCTTGAAATAATAAAGCATAAAACACCAAAAATGTTGCATAGTTTCTTCCATCATCAATATTAAATTGGCTGCACAAAAATTCACCAATCTTGATGTTTTTAAATGCACCCTGATAGTATATAATCTAACAAAATTCCTTCAAATGAAGTTAAAGACAACTGAGCACTACTAGAGCTATCACAAGGAAAAAACTAAATGAACTTTTTAGCCAACCCAATACATGTTGGTGAGGGCATATTAGAGTAATCAATGTGGCAATATCTGGTAAAGTTAAGATCTGTGTACCTATAACATGGCAATTCAACTCCTAGACAAGGATACTTTTAGTCGCAACCTTTTATCGTTAAAAAAAGTATAAACAAGTTTAGCATCCATCAGCAGGAAAGTGAATAAATTGAGGTATATCCTCACAATGGAATATTATACAGGAAAGACATTAAAACTAAAATAACACAATTTATGTGGATTAATCCCGCAAATAAAATGTTCATAAAAAAGAAAATTGCTAAATATACCCAAGGGAGAAAGTCCCTGACTTATGATGGTTCAACTTATAATTTTTCAACTTTATGATGGTGCATGCCATTGTGAGATCCATTTGGTAGAAATTGGCTAGCCTAAGCTATAATCTTCAGTAGGTTAGGAGTATTAAAAGCATTTTCAACTTAAGATATTTTCAACTTACAATGGGTTTATCAGGATGCAACTTCATCCTAAGTCAAGAAGCATTTGTATAATATCAAGTTTAAAATCATGGTGCCAATAATATATATAGTTTAGGAAGAGAGACATATGCTCCCAAGTCTTCATCAAGTTGAGAAAGGTTGCCTCTATCCCTAAATTTTTATGATGAATGGATGGTGGACTTGGTTGAATGCTTTTTCTGCATCAATTGATGTGATCATTGATTTTCTTGGTTAGCCTATTATCAGGGTGGATACATTGGTTGATTTAAACATTTGAACCAACCTTGCATCCCTGTGTTAAACTCCACCTGGTCATAGCACAGAATTCTTTTTCTGTATTGCTGGATCTTATTTGCCTGTATTTTAATAAGGCTTTGTACATCTACATTCAAGAATAATATTATTCTGTAGTTTTCTTTCTTTGGACTACCTGTCTGATTTTGTTAGCAGGGTAATAGTGGCCTCCTGAAAAGAAAGAAATCATCCTTCTTTTGCTATTTTCAGGAAGAGATCACCTAGAACTGGTATGAATTCTTCCGTAGACATTTGGTAGAATTCTCTAGGGAGTGTTTGGGCCTAGAGATTTCTTTTTCAAAATTTAATTATGAGTTATTCCATTCAACTTAGTTCTTTAATTTCTTTCATGTATTTACAGGGTTATTCAAATGACCTATCTCATACTGGGTGAGTTGTGGTAATGTGTATTTTTGAGAAATTTGTCCATTTCACCTAAGTTGCCAAATTTATGTATGTACAGTTGTTTGTAGTATTCTTTTTATCCTTTTGATGTGTGTAGAGCCTGTTGTTTCAACACTTGTTTCATTTCTAATATTGGTAATTGCGTCTTTTAATTTTACCAGAGAGAAGTTGCCAATTTTATTGATCTTTTCAAAGGACTGGCTTTTTGTTTTACTGATTGTTCTCTACCATTTTTGGTTTTATTTTTATTGATTTCTAATCTTTATTATTTCCTTCTGCTTGTTTTAGGTTTATTTTACTCTTTTTCTAGGTGCTTGAGCTAGGAGCTTATTAATTTAGAATTCCTCTCTGCAAATGTGTGCATTTAGTGCTATACATTTCCCTTCCAGCACTGTTTTAGCTGCATCCCATAGACTCTTGTATGGTGTATTTCATTTTTTTCCAGTTTGCTACATTTTTTAAATTACCTTGAGAGTTCCTCATAGCCCAATGAATTATTTGGGAGAGTCTTGTTTAGTGATGTTTGAAGATTTTCCTGTTATCTTTCTGTTATTAATTGCTAGTTTGATTCCATTGTGGTCAGAGAACAAAGTGTATGATTTCAATTTATTTAACTTTGGTAAGGTTTTTTTTTAAGGTCCATGACATGGCCTGTACTGTGTCCCATGAGAACAGGAAAATAATGCCTGTTGAGCTGTCCTTGGATGGAATGCTCTATAAGTGTTAATTCAATCCTATTGGTTGATGATGATGTGAAATCCTGGCTTATTTTGACACTGACAGTGGAAAAGGTGGAAATAATGCCTCATTAATGCTGGGTGAGTATGGAAGTTCAGAGTCCCCACTAGGCCTTCACCGAGACCATGGTGGCAGGAAGGGAAGGAGCGCCCTGCAGTCCTTTGCACCTGGCCCCCTCTGATACAGCAGGGGCTTGGGTCCGTGTGAAAGTCCTGGGTCTTCACAGGCCATCTCTGCTACCACTGACAGGAAGGGAAAGAGGAGCCTCATGACTATCTGCTGGAGAATAGAAGTCCAGGCCCCGAAGTGGCCTTTGGCGACACTGTAGGGTGGGGAGGTTCTCATTCATAGTGAGTGGGGATGAAGTCCTATTCTCCACAAGAATTTCTGACAGTGTCACAGCAGGGAGGAAGGGACAGTATCCAATACTATGATAGCTGTGTCATAGTATTTGGCTAAAGTGAGTCAGTTACTGTTTAAGGGTTTTCTGCTGTGCTAGGCTGCCCACTTCCTCATCCTTTGGCTCGACAGCAGGCTTTTTGTTGAGCTCCTTGTTGTCTGTATTGTGAGGGTTTGGGTTGTAGCTTCTTCAGCACCCAGTTCAGGATACTCGAGGCAAGAGGAGAACCAGGGAACGCACCTCAATGCCACTGGGGTCCGAGGTCCCCAGCCGGTCTCTTCTCTCTTCTCTTCTCAGTCTCCTTGTGTTGAATTTATATGTAATGTCCAGAATACTAGCTCAGTCAGAGCAACAGGGACAAGGCATCTCCTCCATGTTGTCTGAAACTGTAACTTATTTTCAAATCTTCTAGCCCATCAAAAACATCTTACAGCAACTTTTAAAAAGACCAGATGATACTGGTGAAAGTTAAACTACTTCAGATTTTGGGGGCACAGTGACCCACTCTCAGCTGTCTCCCTTTTTGAGTGAGGATTGCTTCCCTTTTCCTGCTCGGTCTTTTCCTCTTCTCCCCATTCCCTCCCTTCTCTTCCCACCAACTCCAAGGAAAGAACAGTTAACCAGTTCCAGCTGAGAACAGGGCAAGGCAGAAGACAGGCGCCATTGCAAGCCCTGTTACATCCAAATCTGAGTTGTGGGAAAAGGAGTTATTAAAGGGTTCTGGTCTTTTAGAAAGGGAAGCCGTGAGAGGGGTTTGGTGTTTAAAATACATAATGATTAGTACAGTGCTGTGTGAAGGCCCCTCCCCATGAGTCATCCTGCACAGAGGATTCAGAGGGACCATTCACTGCTCAGCATGGATATATTCCAATGTGTTAACCACCGTGATAATTTACCAGCTGAATACCATTTTTACCAGTACTTAATTTTTTCCCTCTCTGCAAACAGCCAAGTAGTGAAAGTTGTTTAAAATGTTTCTAGTGAGAGGCAGTACATAATCAGAGTCAGGAAAGGGTGAAATAAAAAATATCTGGTATTTTTTATTCCTTCATATTGCTAAAGCTAGTCAAGAACCATGAAAATTTACATGAATTAATTCCCTTTGAGAGATGCAGTTGATATCATCTTGGTCACAGTTAAATGGAACTCTATAGTCCTTTCATTATCGGAAGAAAATACTTCAATTCCATGGAGTATACACTGATGTTATAAGTGGACACACTGAAATTTCAGGAGCACAACCCCAGTTGGATATACCCCCAGATCACGATGCACGTAGTCATTCAGGGACCCTGGGAGATGTTTGCCATCTGATATTTCAGAGCAGGAAACAGTTGGAAAACTCATTAATAGCGATTAGAAAAACTGAAATTGCTTTTCCAAAAGCTAAAAATAACTTACGTTAAAAAACAGACACTATTCAAAGAATCACAAAAGAAACTGATTGAGAGACTGAAGGCATCTAGGACATTCTTTGGGAGGTAGTGGGCTGTGTGAGAAACAGGCAGGGTCCCTGGCCAGGGGAGGCAGAGGAGCAGCACATGGTCAGAGTGAGTTCTCCTTAGTAGGATCAAACATTAAGCACTGGTATACTTGCGGCCCTGAGGGATCGGAGGAAGGGTGGGTTTGGTGTTGGAACCTGGGCGACTGATGACTGGCACCGTGTGTCGTCTGTGCTGGAGAAACCCTTTTTCATACTGAAGGGACGATTTGTGGAGTGCTATAAAACAGTAAGGAAAACAAAAAAGATACAGTTCATATAGTTAACCCCATGCCACATGACACAAAGAAAATAAGCATCATCTGATGTAAGCACCGGAATAATACTTAGAATTATGTCATGACAAACTTTAGGGAATTAATGATGCTCAAACAGAAAAAATAGAGGATGAGGTTTGGACTACCACGTGCGTGGTCGGGCAAGCCGTGGGTTGTGTCAACTTGCACGAGGACCAGAAAGTGGCCACAGGAAGCAGTTCCTATGCTGCCCTCCCAGCCCGCTCATAGCCACGGTAGCCATGCCCCGCACTGGATCCTCTCACGGTCATGCATCAGTGCACTTACCGCGTGTGCGCGCACACACCTCCCCTCCCTGAGGTTGCTCTGCTCACCAACGCTGAAGACACCAAGGACGAATCTCTTGGAGCTGCGCTCCTTGAGGAGTGTTTTGAGTAAGAAGAGTTTGGATGATGGAGCCCAAAGGGAGACGGGTGGCGACCACTGGGAAACCAAATTCTCAGCAGGGCAGAGCAGTGCAGTGCAGGTGGAAAAGGGAGGCAGAGGGACCTAACAGGAGTGAGAGGAATGGAGTGGCCTATAGAAAAGATCAGGAAGATGCAATCTACTGGGCAAATGGAAGCAATCCAAAATGTTAAAGGCGGGAAAAAAAAAAAAAGGGCTTTTAAAAGCTCTATTCAGACAAAATGGCACATTTCTTGAGAGATGATAATGTTAACAGAATACAAAAAGGAAAAAAAAAAAAAAAAAAAAGGAAGACTCCTCCTTGTTTGCTTCCTTTTTCTCACCATGGAAGTTATTTTTAAACTAGAAAGGGTCACAAAAGCATCTTCAGAGAAAAAGGCCCTGAAGAAAGTGTAGATGGAAGACAAGGACGTCTTCCCCAAGCAGTTAAGTTTTCTCACTCTGGTGGCTGAAACAACTTACAGAGTTAATTTAGGAGTGTCTGGTCTTGAGAATTCATTGCCTGTGAATAAAGTACTGGAGGGAAATAATATTGTCATTTAAAAAATGGAAATAAAAGATTTAGAGGCCAGTATACCTGAGTTTAAACCTTAGCAAATTCAAATATATAAAAGCAACGCTCTGTGTATTTAGAAAATTCTATAGTGAGTGATAAGTGTTGAAAAGGATTTGGGAAGAAAAAATTATTTCAGATTCACTTAATTTCCATCTTACTCAGGCAGGAGTCAAGAAACTATAGCCTGTAAGCTACTTCTGGTCTGTGGCCTGTTTTAGTAAATTAAGTTTACAGGAACCCAGCCCACACCTGTTCATTTCTGTATTGCCCAGGGCTGCTCCCCCCACTACGGTGGTAGCTGCAGAAGAGTCCCTGTGACTCCTAAAGACCAAAGCATTTACTGTCTGACCCTTTTTTTTATGTACTTTTAAAAATATATTTTTTATTTATTATTTCCAGAGAGAGGCAGAGAGGGAGAGAGACATCAATGTATGGTTCCCTTTCACCTGCCTCTAGCCATGGACCTGGTTGGAAACCTGGCTTGCAACCTGGTTATACGCGTCCTTGGCTGGGAATTGAACCAGCGACCTTTGGGTTCGCAGGCCGGCTCCTTATCCACTGTGCCACCAGCCAGGGCTGTCTGACCTTTTTAAAGAAAGCTTGCTGACATCTGAGTTAGAACATACCACTGATATAACGTGTCTCATTTTCTGCAAGGCACGCATCAAAGTTGCTCACGTAAATACACTAGAGGGATGTGAGACAGTACAGGGACCTGGGCCAGCAGGAAACCCAATTAAGACCAGGTGGCCAGTAGGATGAGCAGACCGCAAGAACGTTAGCACACCACCACTTAAGTTTTGCTTAAGAAAGGGAATTTTATCTCCCTTCTAAACACCTGTTTTCTGTATCCTGACATGGAAAGTTCCACAAGTCTGCCGTTTGAGAAAAGCCTGTCTTTTGGTGTCAGCCCTTTGTCCCCAGCTTAGGAAAGCAGCCAAGCAGAGCCAACCCACAGGACCTTCCTTCCTCTGTGCTACCTCCCTACTGCTCGAGCATAAGCTTAATACAGTCTGCCTGAATATTCCTCTGCGGTTTCTTTCTGATTTCTATCCTGGGGAACCCAAGAACCCCCAATGCTAGTAACAGAATCATATACCAGGTGGGCTTTCCCTGGACTTGAGCCTCCAGAGACTTGTCACACAGGATGCAACTCTTGGCCAAGACCCGGATTCTATTGCTGATGGTGACCATGGCAAAGGCATAAGCAGCATGCTTGCTGCCTTTATAGAAACCTATCAAGTAGTAAATAATGAAGATGGATAAAGATCTAATCCAGCTTGAATGTGGGGCTAAAACCAAAGTGATAAAAAGATGAAAATAAAAGCTGCATTGACATAAAATCAAGTACCCATATACTGCATGATAGAAACCTGGTTTGGCAGTTTCCGTGAAAGAGGTTAACTGACCCAGAGCCAGCAGCGGGGATGTGAGTGATCAGAAAATCATCACCAAAGGATGTCAGCTAGGTGGTAGACCAGGAAGCTCCAGGCCCTCATTTGCCCCATGCAAATTCTAGATAAGCAACTAGAGACCAGCTAAAATGACTTTACAGGAGCGATGAAAATTAGCAACCAAGTGAATGTACAAATCAAGAAAAAGCTACATTAAAAAGGTAGGAACTAGCCCTGGCTGGTGGCACAGTGGATAAGGTGTCGACCTGCGAACAACCCAAAGGTCGCTGGTTCGATTCCCAGCCAGGGCACATAACCAGGTTGCAAGCCAGGTCTCCAGCCAGGTCCATGGCTGGAGGCAGGTGAAAGGCAACCATACATTGATGGGGAAAAAAAAAAGTAGGAACTATCACAGTGTTTATATTCACCCTGTCCCTGTACCCACCCCTGGCAAGTGAAGAATAGTTTAGAGGAAGAGAGCCCTGGTGCCCGGTTCCCTGCTGTGAGCCACAGAGGAGAGGGATGTCCTCATCTGCCTGGGGCCCCCTGATTGATGTGTGCCTGACTGCTGAGCTCCACTGGATGCAGCTCGACTCCCAGGGAGCCCTAAGCAGGGTTCAGGAAAACTACAAGGAGCAGCAGCCGCTCAGATGCCTGGGGCAAGAGATTATGAGTTGAGGAATACAATAGAACAGTGAAGGCCCTAAGAAGCAGGAGTCTCTTAGGGAAATTCAGACATTTTTAAAAAGTACCTAGGTATGCTGAGGAATTGGAAAAAGGCCCAGGGAAAGAGCATGCCCAGAAAAGAGTTGAAAAGACCCTCAGCCTTTCTTGCTGGGTGGATCCTGGGCTCAGTCCCTGCCCTGCCAATGAGCCAGGGTATCCCCTGCTCAGAGCCAGTCTGCAGACTTGAAGAGGTAGCAGCTTTTCAAAAGCCCAACTTTCAACAAAAGAGCATTAAGACATATAAAGAAACAGGAAAACATGGCCCATTCAAAGGAGCTGAATTAAGTCTTCAGAAACCATCACTGAAGAAAATTATCACAAATTTCTGCTATATGCATCAAAATTAATCATAATACCTACTAGGTACCTAGCACTCTGCTTCTCACACCATACTCATCTTGTCTGGCCCTATGCTACTATATGACATGTTACATTATAATATATATGTATTACAGTAATAGACAGAATGTGGGAGATGATTATGTTACCATAGAACAGATATTACCACCCCTAAGGCTCAGACCTGAACTGAGCTACCCGACACTAGACCGGCAGACAAAGCAGGAATGGAACTAAAACCCAGATCTGGTTCCTCATCTGATGTTCTTTCCACTGCGCCGCCCGCAGGTCTCCGCCCCGGCTGGCCCTGTCTGCCCCGACTCTGACGATGCCCTTTACCCAGACCCTGCTTAGGGGAGGGTGCTGGCGGAGGAGAGAAGTGAGACGGCCAAGGTCCAGGCGCGCTGTCCCCTGGGAAGCCAGGACCGTGACCGGCTGCAGTGGCATGTTGGGTCCATGGCCCCTGAGTCCCCTCACGTGCTAGTGTGGTGGGTCGGTCTTTAAAACTGGCCACTCCTGCAAGCTGACACAAAGTGTCTGCTTGCGAATTTGGGGTTATTTCCTGGAACTCTGGGCTTGGGGCTCTGATCCTTCCTGCTGCACCCGCCCTCACGGGGCCAGCTCTCCGGAACGGCAGGGCTGCTGAGCAGGGCCACCTTCACCTGGGTTAGAGCACGGCTGCTTTAGGGGCCTCTGCCTTCCGGAGGTGCCATCCACTGCATCCTCTGGCCCCTGGCCATCTAGCAGGTCTCTCTTCTGTTTCTGGTTCCCCTGGTCACCTGAGCACGCAGGGCACCCTCACAGCCTCTCCTGGGCTCCACACCCACCCCAGGCTACAAATGGTCGGCCTCCAGGCAAGGGTGGGGGTGAGGGAAAGGGCCAGGAATCCACTTTGAAAATTAGTAATTATTGACCTGCTCATTCCTCCATCAGCTGCTCAGAGCCCCACCTCCATCCCAACACGGGGTTCCTCTCTCCTTGGCCCATTTCCACCTCTAGCTCTTCAGTGTCCCCACACTGATAAAGTTCTCTACTCATTGTCACTTAATGAACATTGCCACCGAGCCCAGAGACAAAAATGCAATGGCCATGTGCCAGTGCCCAAAGATACACCAGTCACACATGTGCTGGGCAGCAGTGGGGAGAAAGGGGGTGAAGAAGGGGGACTGAGCCAGATCCTCCAAACCTAAAACCATCAGGACTCTGCCAGAACCCCAGAGCTGGGGACTGGCCAGCAATCTGGAACCTTCCATGATTCTCCTCACTTTCACTGAGAGGAGTCTAACATGTCCAAGGCAGAGTCCAAGTTGTCTCTCCCCCAGTGAGCAAATGCCCCTCACCCTAGAGGACCCCGGTGGGCAGTGTGGTCAGATGGACGCAGCAGCAGCACCCACTCTAAGGAGCCAAGTGACCACGGGTGCACCCCTGACCTTTCTGAACTCTGTTCCTCATCTGTAACAATGGAAGACCGATAACCCACACTACCTACAAGGAGAGCTTCTAACTTAAAAGCATTCACATAATTTAAAAAAATCTCAGAAGCAGTAAGAAATACATACAATTATGACAGTACTAGTTCTATGAAAACCAGAAGAAAAATGGCTCCTACCTTTCAGGGCCTGATCCTTCTTGCTATCACTGATGTCTGATCCCGAGGGGGAATCAAAACTGTACTCAGGGAGCTCAGAAACCAATTCCTTCACCCATGGACAAAACTGAAACAATGCAGTCATGGCGGCATGGCTATTCTTGTTGCTGAAAACAGAAAAACAGGCGGTATCTGTGAGCTGGAAAACTACTAGCAGCTCCCCAACCTATGCCCATGGCTTCTCTGGGTCGCTTTTATCAAGTTGTGTCAGTAGTTTGCAGAGGAGTCTCTGTTGGGCTCAAGTTTGCAAGGGCATCTGTAGCAAGACCTGAACAGCCGCCAACATACAAGCACTGCCCCTATTAGCATACACTTCTCATCCCTTGTAAAAACATATCGGAACACCTCCTAAGAGCATGGCACTGTGATAGGTGCTGGAGTGTAAGGAAAGCACAGGTCCTCCTTCCCAGCACATCAGGGTCAAGGGCAATTTATCTATGGTGCTTCCTGCTATTTCAAGGAGAGAAGAAACGAAAACCTGTTAGGGGACCTGATCTGGACCACACAAGGGGGCTGTGATTTCAGCCAATTATTGGGATGAGGTTGGGGTGTGATCCGGGGGCTGAATTCCTGTCATCTGAGAGGTTGTTCTCCAGCCTGTTCTCCTGCAGAAGTTCTCTGCCTCCTGGCCCTGCCGGGGAGGCAGCTGCACCTGGGCAGCTCACCCAGCCGGTGTGTAGCTGAGCCAGACAGAACATGCCTTGTATTTACTAATCAGCTGGTCTTCTGTACATAATGAGCTGTTTATGCCTCTTCTTCATTTATCCTTTGAGGAACTTCATGTTTTCCATATCGGTTTGAGCGTACTCTTTTTGAAGGTGCAGACCTTATTGATACAAAAACTTTATACGGATAGTGACTGTTCTGCCAAAAGATAAGCCAAATGGCATAAAACAGACCAGAGGCAAGGGTGGGGGTGAGCGAAACGGCCAGGAATCCACTCAGAAAATTGGTAATTATTGACCTGAAACTGGTGAGGGAAGGAGAAAGGAGATGCATGCAAGAGCAAAGATTCTAAAACACTTGCAATGCTGAGGGGAGAGAACTCGCACAAGACCCTGGAGGACATCAGAGGTGAGTGGATAGCAATTGTTTCCTTTGTGGGGGACACTGGAGGAGCCCCCACGCAGCTGCAAACTCGGAGACCCAAGGCTGGGGTTAGGGATCAGGGGCTCCCGAAAGAGCATCACATAAGGCGTCGCACCGCTCTGGAAGGTACCCGAAGCAGTCCAGGGACGGCTTGGCAGGCATCACACGTGTCCTTCAGCCATTCCAGGAAGAGGTCTTCGTCTTTCTTTAGCACCAGAAACGGGCCGAGGACCACCTAGGCCTTGTCAAAGCCCCTTTCCTCCAGCTTCTTGCTGAGGGTTTCACCAATTCCAGCCAGGCTCCCCACTGGCTTTCCCCCAGGGGCTCTGCCACGAGGTCTCTGTGCTTTTGGAAGGTTGTCATCTTGGTCAGGATTAACCGCCACTGTGTCCGGACCAGGTCCTGCTCCGCGGTTGGCGCTCACCAACAGCTCGCTCCAGTAACAGCTGCTCCCGCTGAGCGAACTCTTTCTAAACTTAATGTCAGCTCTTTGGTTTCTTGGGGGGGATGGATGTAATACAGCAACAATAAAATTAAATTAAAAAAACAAAACTTGCTCTTCTCCCTTTTTATTTTGAACCCAGAGTACCTAAGATGTTCATATCGAAATATGTTCATTTTTTCTTCTGTGAGTTTTGTAATCTTTCCAAAAACATTTCATTAACACTTTAATTAACCAGCCATATGAATATAGTTAAAACTAAGGTGCATCATACAGAAGGGCTTATAAGTTAAAAAATGGTCACCCCAATTTCACTCTCATGAGAGCCAACCACATTTAACCATGCCTGTTTTAGATGTCCTAACAACCATCTTTTTTTTTTTTTTTTTTTTTTTTTTTTTAAGATTTTATTTGTTATTTTGAGAGAGAGGGGAAGGAACAGAGGCAGAGAGGGAGACAGACATCAATGTATGGTTGCCTTTCACCTGCCTCCAGCTACAGACCTGGCTGGAGACCCGGCTTGCAACCTGGTTATGTGCCCTGGCTGGGGAATCAAACCAGTGACCTTTGGGTTTGCAGGCCAGTACCTTATCCACTGTGCCACCAGCCAGGGCCCCATCTTATTTATAAATAATATGTTAGGGACATTTATTGACTTATCAGCTTTAGCCACATCTTTAGTTGATACAGATTTCTACTATGACTGGAAAGGGTTTAGTTCATTTAATAACACTTCCCTGACTTTTCCTGCTTGAAAACAGTTCTACCACTATTTTCAGTTTCTCCTCTGTCTGATCAACATCTTCATGTATCGTATTTAAAACTTCCATTTCTTGTTCCACCAACAACAGATGATACACAGTGACTTTCCACCTCCACCTTCTAAATGGTGTCATTAGAGCTGTCTCTACTTTTCATTGTCAATGTTGATCATATTAAGTTTTGACCTCATAGTTATGTCTTTTCATGACTTAGCTAAATGTTCAAAATTAATAGATAATCATTTACCACAAAGACCAATAGTTGGCTGTGATAATTCTTCTCTGTAGTTCCATCCATGTAATGATTCCTATCTCTGCAAAAAAAATACATTTCAAGGATCAAATCCAAACTGACCTCCACCTGTTCCCACTGCATGTTTAAGTTCACATCCAGCATCAAAGGCTGATGCAAACGGAGTCTGTTCAGGATAAAGCCTGACACTTAAACAAGGGGTGCCTGTGTTAACCAGGATGATATTATGACTGAAGCTGAGATGAAAAGGGTAGAAGTAAGTCTTAATGAGGTATCTTCAGGAGTTCAGGGCTCTATCATTGGACACACAGTACACTTAGCACTCTGGGCCTGTGCTGGACCCAGGAGGAAATGTTGTGGGGGCACGTGCATGTGGAGGACAACGTGTGCAATGTGGGCCCGGGCACAGGGCCTATGATGTTTGCATGGCAAGTAGAGGCTGCAGTACTTGGGTGGCGGGTCGCGGCTGGAACCCAGACCCAGCTCCTCCTGGAGAGCCCCCACACAGCCGAGCACGGGTGCCTGCCTCCCGCTGGGCCCGAGCGCTGCGTCAGCTACAGCCAGGGCTGCGTGGCAGCGATGTTCCCATCCAGATGTAGGCCAGGATGGGGCGATCTCCCTGTGCCCTCAGGTTCCGCTGAGAAGTTTTGACTGCTTGTGATGAACGAAGGAAGAAGTTGACTCACTTGTTCGCTGGAGAAGATCCCTCTGAGACCTAGTTCTGTGTCTTTCTGCTAGATGACAGCCTTTAGAACATCCTTGGAGGATGTTACCCTCTTCAGGTAGAGCAGCCATGCCCCACAAGACCCTGTTTCCCGACCTCCTGCTCCCACACAGAGCTGCTGAGCTTGTCCAGGAAGTGCTTCCTAGAGAACTATCAACTGAGATGACACTGTCAACATCTGGATTTCCCAGTGACTGACCGACTCTTCCCTCTGCTCCCTGGAGTGGAGAAATGCTATTATTAACCCATGCCTGAGGGCTTCTTTCTAGAAGAACAACCAGACTGAGTCTTTCCTCCTAAATACGGTCTCGGGTGCATTTAGGTTTTATAGGCTAGATCTCTTATTCCAACCTACAGAAACATAAAGATGTTCTCCCCTTTCTAGTGGAAAACGTAATAATGCATGTAGTATGTTGAAGAGAACACAGAAAATAGCAAGGATGCCCTGGCCAGATGGCTCAGTTGGTTAGAGCATCGTCCCATAACCCAAAAGGCTGTAGGTCCAATTCCTGGTCAGGCAGGGCACATGCTTATCATAAACTTATCTAGCTTGTGGGTACAAACTCTGTTTAGGGTATTATGTGAGGCAACCAGTCGACCTTTCTTCCTTTCTTTAGTTCCCTCCTACCCCCTACTCACTCTCTCAAATCAATAAACGTATCTTTGGGTGAGGATTTGGAAAAAGAAGAAAAAAGAAATTTCAGTGGACTTTGATCAGGAGGTGTTGTGTTAGCTAGGGCTGTGAACTGAGTCGCTGGAATTCCTTGCCTCACAGTTCTGGAGTCTCTAAGACTGAGATCAGTGGGTCCGCAGGGCTGGTTTTCTCTGAGGGAGAAGCTGAGCCAGGTCTCTCCCCAGCACCTGGTGGTCTGCTGGCTGTCCTCGTTGTTCCTTGGTTTCTATACCCATTTCTGTCACCCAGCTCTCTCCCTGTGTAGATGTGTCTTTATCCAAATTTCCCCTTATTATAGGGACACCAATAATATTAAATTAGGGCTTCCCCTTACTCCAGTATGACCTCATCTCAACCAATCACACCTGTGACAACCCTACTTCTGGAGAGGCCACATTCTTAGGTACTGGGGGTTAAGGCCCCCATGTATGAATTTGAAGGGACGCAATTCAACCTGTAACACGTATGTTTGTTCTCTTGTTTTTGGAAAAAATACATATATACCTCTTCATTTAAAACACATACCAAAAAGGAATCAAAGAGTAAGTTCTGCATTTTAACAAATACTTTCCTTTGTATCAATGGACGTACTAAATGAAAACGCTTCGAGAGTCAAAAAGCGGTGGAGCTGAAAGACACAGGTATGACCTTGTGTGCTGGGTCAGCTTGGTCATTCTGGTCCCCTTTTCACTGCAGCCTCTTAGGCTTTTCTTTTTCTTTCTTTCTTTCTTTTTTTTTTGTTATGGACTGAATGTTGTGTTTCCTTCTCAAAATCCGTATGTTGATATCCTAACCCACAATGTACTAGTATAAGAAGGTGAGATCTTTGGGAGGTTGTTGGATCAGTGCCCCTAAAAGAAGAGACACAAGACAGCTCGTGTCATCTCTGCTTTGTACCATGTGAGGGTACAGCAAGAAGACAGCCACCTGCCAGCCAGGAAGAGGAGCCTCATCAGGACCTGATCAGACTTCTCAGCCTCTGGAGCCATTAGAGATAATTGTCTGTTACTTATGCCATCCATCCACAGTCATTTGTTACAGCAGCCTAAACTAAGATATTCTCTTTCTCCCTGTATTCCCATCAACCTACCTTCATGTACGAAAAATTCACAGCTCAAGTGAATCCTTCAGAGCTCCACAGTTTTGACACTGTCACAGGCAGCTAATTAGCCCATCATAATGCTGCAGTCTTTAGTATTAGTGAAATGGGCAGACTTGAGCAGACCATTTAGAAGTGACAGTTCTTTTTCACCATCAAATTATTGAAGGAAACCCAAAATGTTACGACAATAAAACTCAGAAATGAAGGGCAGCATTACTTATTTTTAAAACTGTCATTCTCATGATGACACAGCACCCTCATAGCCTGTCCCTTTGCTGGGGTAGACTTTCAAAATAACATTTTAAGGTTATATCAATACTTTGAAAATTATAAAGTGCTCACTGTTAAAAATACGAGGAAGAACAAAGAAAATTAAAATTGGCCATCGCTCCATTATTAAAAGACAATAACTGATATCATTGTTTTTTCAGTGTTTTTTCTATACATATACACATGAATATTTGTAGACCTACATTATGTTGGATATACATTTGCATCTGACTTTTAACACTTACTGAATCATAAACACTGATTTATATTTAACTAAAGTTTATCTAAATTTTTAAAACATATGCAGTGATTTGTGAAAACTGCATCTAAAGGATAAATTTTTCCCACTGTTTGAATATTTCATTAAATTCTCATGGGTTTTTAATAGTTTTTTAGGATATAAACATACATATATATCCCAGGTAGACAAGTTAGAAGTTACAAAAAAGAGATAAAGAAGAAAATACAAATAAATGATACTTCTAGAGGAATATCCACTATTAATGTTTGAGTGCTTCAGGTCACTTTTCTTTTCTTTCTTTCTTTTTTTTTTTTTTTATCATTTTCCAGTTTTATTTAGATATAATTACATATGACATTATATAAATATAAGGTGCATAACATAGTGATTCAGTATATGTATACACTGTGAAATGACCACAAAAATTTAGTTAACATCCACCACCTTACATAGTTAGTTTTCTTTTCCCTGTGATAACTTTTAAGATCACTTTCTTAGCAACTTTCAAATATACAATGCAGCACTGTTAACTATAGTCACCATGTTATAGATTATGTTCCCAGAAATATTTATCTTTTAACTGAATATTTATACTTTTTGCAGGTCACATTTCTTGCCTAGTGTTCAAAGATGTCAGAGAGATGACTAAGCCCACAGGTCCCTTCTGAAGAGTTTACTCGATTCTCTGTCACTGCTATGGCTACTGATGATTGGATAAAGGATGCGTGCTGGACACAGGGACAACCAATCTATAAACCAGCCTATTACCTACGAGAGCCCTGGTTAGAGATCTCTACCCAAGAATGGCAGGCACCTCATTGTACGTAGACTGTGATTGACTCAACCAGCCAGATCTTTGCTTGGGAAAGCTTGGATGTAAGACCTACAGAGAAATGGCCAATACCCCAGGTCCAGCTGGGGTAGAGACAGCATGTAGTAGAATGCCCTCAAAAGCCAAACACTGAAATCAGCAGTGGAGGGTGAGCTGTGGTCTACATGGAGTCCTCACCTTGTACATAATCAGGTCTTGAACCACACTTTGACATATTAAGCACTGGAACCCTGAAATGGCATTTCGTACATAGGACATTAGCTAGTCAACCTTTTGAAATATAGCTATTGTACTAATCAGTGATGTTGACTGCAAATCATAGACACCAACTCTGGCTACTTGGAATATTAAAAAGGGAGCTACTAAGAAGCTATTGGGTAGTTTATAGATATAATGGAAAACTACAGAACCAGGTTTAAAAAAGATCTTCACAAACCAGCAGGAAATAACTGATTCCATCCAACAAAACTCAACTCACCTCTTTTCAGGATGTGTCCTAAAGGGAGTTTTAAAAGAATCTTCTTCACAAATCTCAAAACTTTTCTGAAGCTCTAACGTTGTGAAATGGTCACTGTTGATGGGTGTTGGTACTGAACCCCTGAAATTAGACATAACCAAAATAAAAATTCCAAAGAATTGGATAACAATGCCAAGTATACATGTGTACAGCACCTAAATACTGAGCATGACGTCCCAAATTAATGCAAATGCCAATAAAACCTACTTGGAAAAATGTGATATATCCACTCACAAACACACACCTCAGAGCTGGCATTACTACGTTTCAGTATGGAGATTCAGCACATTTGTATTGCTGTAAACATTCCTTATCTATTAAATCATTAGTAACAGTAGGAATTCACTTCCTACTGACCTGCACATATTTTTATTGTAAACCCTAGTCTATTTTCTCAGGTCAGGCCCAGCTATATATCAACTATTACAAAACAGGGAATAGATATTTTCCATTTTGTAATCTAATGTTCTGAAATAATACCAGAATAAAGTAGTTTTAAAAATTCTATAATTCTAAAAATTCTCAACTGAAATTTAATATATAATATTTTTTTCCATCTATATTAGCCTGTTTCCCCAAAGTAACTTGATAGAATCCTTAACCATTTTTAGGGAATAAATCCTACGGGCTCTTACCCCAGGCTTGCTAAATAGAGTGGCTGTGTGCAAAGTGGCCGAACTGCATGTCAACGCATGCAAATTCAGAGCACCCATCTGTTCTAGCATGACCCGTTTGGAGTTCATATTTAAAAATGCTTAGTTTCTCTGTCCAAAGGGTTTTTAACAGGCATGGCCACTCTGCCAGTCAGGGGCCACACAGGCCGCAACTTCAGCTGCTCCGAGAAACACTGTCCACCCTCTGGCCGCTACCCTCCCAACCCACCAACAGAACTTTGTATGTACCACACAGACCATCCAAAGACAGCCTATCAATCTGGAGAAAATGAACTACGTCTTTTCCACATATAGTGAATGGGCAAAACTTATTATTTTATATTGCTTAAAAATGTTCAACAGGTAGCTTAAAATTATAGTTAATAGAGAGAACTATAAAACAAATTGAAATAGCCTTTTTATTTGGAATTACTGGGCCCATTTTAGCACAGAGGTCCCCATTTAGGTTGATTTAGGTTCATTTGCTATATTTGGATACCAGAAAATCAACCTAAAGATGCCCAGGTGTAAAACACGTGATAAACCACTACCTTTGAAACAGGAGCGTGTGATGGGGAGGCGTCTTTCCCAGGAGGGCCTGCCGGGCTGTCTCATGCTGCCTCTCAAAAGAATATTTTTCCTAGGCAAGAAATATGATCAGAAAGTTATATTGATGTTAAAAATATGTCAGATGATTCAAAGAGCTATAATCATTCTCTTCTTACTAGAGATTGTCAAATATGTGAAGAGAAAAATGAAACCCACATAGGCCTAAAAAACAATTGCTATTTCTACAGTGAGAAAATAAAACTTTCTAAATAAAACCAAAATCCTTTTATGAAGACTGCAATTTAATATATGTTTTACATGACAACTAAATAACGTGGCAAAATTTTATTACCATTTCATGTTTATGTTTTTATCTTTCGAATGAGATTTTTCTCTCATTTTTGTCTAATGAGATTTCATGTTTATATTTTTACCTTTCTAATGAGATTTTTCTCTCAAGGGTCTAGATTATTATTGCCTTCTTAGTTTTCCCGGATCTTAATACATAATGCCTGACTCGTTGACTATATCCAACCATGCTGATGTACAGTTCTGAAAATAGGACAAATGGGGGGGGGTGTCCTTTTCCTGTATAAATCCTTAGTAAGCATTTGATGGGTATACAAAGATACAAAAGACACAGTCTAAGCAATCAAAAGGCTTATGATCTGGTGGTAAAAGGCTACTTAAAAAGGTGGATATAAAAAAATAGCATGTGCTGTTTTATAAATAGTGCAACAACATGTGTTTACACAAGGGTTATCTGAAGGAGCATGCACCTGGTTAGCAACTGTCTATAGACTGGGTTTCTTCACTTTAATCAAACCTAAAACGTAAAATTCTTAATTTACGGAAAACATCAATTGGCAAGTGCTCACTTGTTTTCAATACAAGACTACTCAGTTCCTAAGGGATTTACAATAATGCTTAGACAGCAAGTGCATTTAAAATACACTAATCTTTGCTTGCAGTAACTTAATCTGAAATAAACCTGTTTTGATTTTAATGTCATTACCAGGTTCCTCTGTAAGTTGATATTCAGTTAGAATTGCACAGGAAACAACAAGGAACAAGTAGGCCAGGGAAAAGTGTTACTGTCACGTTTAGCTAGACATTGAGGAGCGTAAACCCAACTAGACACTGAGTTTAATAACCTGGGAAGCAGGAGCCTGCTTGCTGGTGAGGAAGCTCCAGTTTCACACCCCAGGGGACTGAAGCCTTGCCTGCCCAGGTGAACACTCCTCCCATCCCCCTTCCAGGACCGGATTGTTGGGGGTGCCAGGGAGGTGCTGGGTCAGAGAAGCCTGGCAGTCTAACGAGGGGGTGGGTCCTACCCAAAGGCAGAGAAAGTTTGGGCAGTTGATTTGTCACTTGGAGAAAGCACCTGGTCTGCCCCAAACCTATGCGCCAGGTTTTAACCCCAGAGAAACAAAGCAGCTCGCTCTCTTGCTTGTGACCTGCTCTTGCTGGTGCACCACCTATTCTCTCCGTGGCCATGGCTTCCAGGAGGGCACCTGAATACTGAAGCACAGCCATATGCTACTGCTAGAATCACACGCTAAGCCAGCCAGATGCTGGGCTGGACTGGACTGGACTTCAGTATGGAGCAGGGGCTCTGGGCAGTGCCCTTCATCCTGACCCTGGACTTTTTCTATGGCAAGATGACTGAGGTGGGACACTGGGAAGTGGGGAGTGGAACTCCCTTAGTTGTACCTCATCAATAAACCATACCACAGAGCCCCATCCTCCCATGTGGGTCTCAGGAGATTCTTTTCCTCTAGATAATGTAAGAACCTTGTTTCCACCCAAAACAAAAGGATCCATGCCATAGCTAGGGTGGTGAACCCCAACTCCTGGCTCACCCCCTGCCTAGCCTTGCTGGTTAGCCTAGCTTCAAGAGTCGGCGTGTCTCTTAGGGGACATTCAGAGATTAAGTTGATGTGATTCTAAAAACATGTTTGCATTACAAAAACTTACCTGCAGGAGTGGCTCTGCTCTGGAGTGGTGCTGAGATTGATGGACACAGTGAGTGTCTGAGAAATAACTCACACCCCGGGGACCAGAAGTCCCCTCTGTGTCCCCTGCACATGCATATACACCTCAGCGCAGAGGGGGCGCTCAACACATATTTTAAAAGTTAAACAATAGAAATTTGGGAGGATAATATAAACAATGAATAATCTGGATTAGAATTTGCTCTCAACTGTAGCTAGTTTGAGAAATTCTAGGTCAAGCTTTTGAAATTGTTCTTTAGAAACCCTGACACATGAAAGCTAAAGCATGGGCTCCCTGAACATGGGCTCTCAGGTGAATAGTTGACTGCCAAAAACCAGTGTTGTTCCCCTGGCCATTAGCTCTGTGTTTCTGCGTAAACTGGATGAGGAGGAATTATCTATTGGGTGGTGGTGGGGGTCTGGAATGGGACAAGAAAACAAGAAAGGAGTCCACTTTTTAAATTTCACCATTTAAAAGTGTATATTTAAGTAAATCCATAGATATGTCTATATCATGTCATATTACTATAGATTGACCAAACCTGCTGTTTCACTCTCATGTACATTTATTATTCTTCCTTGAATCACTCTGTAGTTGTATATATATTTGCTGTTGTGATTTCACTTTATATTGTCCTTATTTTTCTCCTGTAGCAATGCTTGCTTTTAATTATATCATGACTGGGAAGTCCACAGTGGTAGTGGAAGCATAGCTTTTGGATCTCCAGAATCCCCACATAAAAAATAGATATAGCAACTAAATAGTAAAATAAAAGACATATCAAAGAATATATAAGAAAACAAGGTGACAAGGTAACCCCTCAAGCCCCAGATACAGTGATAACAGCCACAAAACCAGCACAGGATTAATTTCTATGTAAGAGGATGGGAAGGAGGGAAGGAAGGGAGGGAGGAAGGAAGGAAGGGAGAGAGGAAGGGAGGGAACCAAAACTGAAACATGGGAGGGGTTGTTCCCACTCCAACAATGGATGAGACTAGGGCTCCACAGCAGGTTCTGATCAGCCCTGAATCCTATACGACCCAGTGGGGTTTCCTTCTAACATACGTAGGGCCTCCCTGCACTGAAGAAAAAGCGATGGAGTGAAATAACACTTAACGAGGACAGGACCCATAGAGACAAAGGAGAGAAAAAGTCTAGACCTAAATGGGAAGGGGAGCACAGCAAGGAAATCTCCAAAAGAAAGCTGCTTATGTTTTATCACTATTGAAGAAACCAGGCTGCTTCTAAAAGCCTGAGAAAACTAAGTTCACGTAAATATAAGCAAATTTCTCATCAAACCCCACAGAGTTACAAGAAAAGAGGAAAGAATAACACCTCTACATGCAATGAAAATTTGCTCATAAAACAGATAAAGTCCATAGCCCACTACTTCAAAATGAACGAAAAGACATTAAGCAAATAACACAACACATTAAGAAACAAATAAATTACAATTTTACAAACTCAGAAATGATATGACAGAAATCAGGAAAGAATTAGAAATATAAGGGAAAAATCACCTGAGAAACAAAAACTAAACTGGAAAGAATGCAAGAGTGGATACACACAACAAATAATACCCTAGGGGAGATAGCGAGTAAATGGAGGAAAGTTTTTAAACTCAAAAAAAAAAAAAGTGGAAAAAGGATTCAAGAGAAAAGGACAAATATTTAATATAGACAAGAAAGACCCAGCATATAAACCATAAGACTCCTTGATAAAGTAAACCAACACAAGGAAACAGGGCAGATAACTAAAAACAAAAAACAAAAGCAAAAAACAAGCCCACAATTCAACTATAAAGCATAACAGTGTAACAGACTGTTAACAGGTAAATATTCAGGAAATGTTGTTCCCACAACCCATTCTGTATCTACTACAGAATAAGCATAGATAACAAAACAACTAGAGAGATGTTTACCTAAGTTCTAATGATGAGTACTAAGTTTCTCCAGGTATGAGAACTAAGACAAAATGAAAGTTAAAAGACAGAGCAT
>PVIW01001553.1:191838-286814 GCA_004026585.1 Noctilio leporinus
GAACTGCCTTTTGATCCAGCAATTCCACTACTTGGACTATACCCAAAGAATCCTGAAACACCAATTCATAAGAACCTATGCACACCTATGTTCATAGTGGCACTATTTACAATAGCCAAGTGCTGGAAACAGCCTAAGTGCCCATCAATGGATGATTGGATCAAAAAACTTTGGTACATATACACAATGGAATTCTATGCAGCAGAAAGAAAGGAGGAACTTGTACCCTTTGCAACAACATGGATGGAACTGGAGAGTATTATGCTTAGTGAAATAAGCCAGTCAGTGAAGGACAAATATCATATGATCTCACCTCTTACGGGACAATAATGAACAAAACTAACAACAACCAAAACAGAACCAAGTATATGAATACAAAGAATAGGCCTTCAGTGGTCAGGGGAATGGGGTAGGGGGGAGGGAGAGGTAGAGGCAAAGATGGGGAGCAGCTTAGACAAGAACCTAGTATAAAGGAACCATGGACATGGACAACAGGTGGGCTTGACTTTGGGGGGAATGGGTGGGTGGGTGGGGGGACAGAGGGGAGCAAAAAGGGGATGGATGTAATACAACAACAATAAAATTAAAAAAAAAAAAGACATAGCGTATATAACAACTATTTGTGCTGACAGTGTAGCTATAACACAACTACAAATAATGGGGGAGATAGAAGAAGAATATTTACCCCCAACATTTTGTAACTGTTTTTAGTTTTTATAATGGGTGTGGGAAATGTTAGTATTGTTATTCTGAGACTTCCGTGTGTAATGTGGCTAAAATAAAAAAATAAGAAGCTATCTATAACTTTATCATTTCCTATGTCTTTCAGAATCAGAATTCTCAGTGTGGAAGGAGGGGAAAAATGTGTAATAGAGAAGTTAGGTAAAAATCCTGAGGTCTTGAAATCTGAATTGGATATTCGAGGCCTGTCCCAACAGTGTTGAGTCAGTGTCAGTATAATTAAAACAGTTTCCATGGCTGATATTTTCGGGACAGATCTCATAGGAACTCATGAAATATTTGATCTATCCGCAGAAGAGGCCTAGAAACAATGACCACTGTGACAGCATGGGCATAAGAGTACTACCATCTCCCACTTCCAGAAAGCAAAGCTTCTTGGAGAAAAGACGGACTCCAGGCCTGGGATAGGCAATGAACAAGAGCAGAGCATGTCTTGTCATGCTAGGCAGCAAGGTGGACATCGAAGACTACATGACTCAGGATAAAAGGACACAAGAGCAACTTGAAGAGGCTGTCATTGGCCAAAGAAAGAAATTTCAATAAGGATAAAAATGTGCATTACATAAAAATGACTATCCTTCAATATGATGTAAACAAATCGAGATCAGAAACGATCTTTTCAAATTAATAGGTCACCAATTCATTATCAGAAAAAAGACATTTAGGCTGCTGTTCTTAGGCGAACTGTACCACTTGGGTGGTACAGTGACAGGTGGGAGAAGCATCTCCTTATATGTTATTCCCGCTAATAAATATGGCACTGAACTAGTGCCTTGAAAAACGCACCTGCGCAGAAGCAAGTACTTTTCTCTTGGTGTCAAAACAGACACCTGCAGGCTGTGTAATCCTGGACTCTGAGCTGGGAGGAAATCATGCTTAGGAGGTGCAGATGCCCAATGCTGTGTCACCCCAGAGCCACTGCTCCCCAGCCCTCATACATCTGGGCACTTGCTAAACCTGTACTGCCTTTTCTGTTACACACATGCATTTGCTAAGTTGGCTTTGAACGAATGGGTCATTCGGCTATTTTTTTCCCCCAAGGACTGGCTTCCAGAAACTTGGCCTACTTCAGGAGCAAGAGTGTCCTGTAAAGAGATGTGAGGAACTTGTTGAAGAGTAGAATGCAGGAAATTAGGCGACTACCAGAAGGCCAAGACCTAGTCACAGTCATTCCAGAGCAGAAACTCTTTCATGAGCTGTCACAACCTTCACGTGTGTGCTCCAGGGGGCCAGCCAGCTGTCGGGCAGGGGAAGCGAAGCACAGTGACACCTGAGAGGTAAAACACAAGGACTTAGATTTCTGTAACCGAGAATACATGTCAGTGTCCGATACCTAAAGACTTCTCACTGGATACTTTTGTTACATACTTTCTGCAGCAGTGAAAAAAAAAAAAAAGAGCTGTACGTTAAAAAAACCCTCAACCCTCACAGGGAAGTTGTGTTTAAGAAGTAAGGCTGATTAAAATTATATTTACAGTTCTTCAAGAATCTTTTAGAGATGTTCAAATTAACGTGCTTAGGGAATCACTCAAAAATAACAACAACAAATACTATTTAAGCTAGAAGGGATTGTAAAGCAAGGAATGAGGAATCGAGGAAATTGAGAATTAAATTATTCAAATCCATGGTAAATTATGGTCGTATCCATAGAAAGCATTGTATATTGATATGCTATTGGAGTAACTAAGTAAAGTGATGTTAGCAGGGTTTTTTCAGACTTGAGGGCCAGGAATAATCATCTTGGACATTTCTAAGAAAGACAAGTCAGTGTGTCCTAGAGGAAATGCCCAGTGACCTGAGATACAGGAACATAAAACAGCTGTGGGTGTATTATGAGTCAGTTACATGGAAACTCCCCACACTCCATTAACCTGTTTTTACTTACACAAACAAGGCAGTAGCAGAAAAGCTACACATTCACTGACCTGACCCTACCAAGGAGAGGGGACCAGAGGATGTCACTACCACACTGTACATCCCGTAAGGACAGGGACCGGGCCAGCCTGTTCTAGTGTCCAGAACAGGGTCTGGTCAGCAAGAGCTTGCTCTGTGTGGAGAAGCAAATCCAGACCCAACGTACAGGGTAGGAATTAAATACATTCAGGATAAGTAGAGATAGATGAATGAGGGAAGAAAGAGGAATGGGACAGGGTAGGAAAGGGAGAGGAAGGGAGTAAATATTGCTTTTTAAAATCTAACTTCCTTTTGTATATTGATATTATATCTAATAACCCTGTCAAGGGCACCCATTTCCTAAGTTTACACCAGTTATTTCTTGATCTAACTGGCATGTAACATTGTGTAAGTTGAAGGGGAAGACAGCTGAGGGGCTGGGCCCTGTCTGCCCTCCCCATCAATCACTATCGCTGTGACAAGGGCCATTTCTTTTCGGCCAATCATTTAGAAAGAAGTTCCATAAGTATTTGATGCAATAACTTTGTAGAACGGATATTAGTAGCTTTCCTCTGCAGAAAAGAAAATGACAGCTCATAGCAGATAAGGGACTTTTATAAGATCACCCAGTAGGTGGCAAGACTATCACGTGAACTCGAAGTCTCCGTGTTTCCTCTCTGGTCAAGGAACCAATGGATAGTTAAATGCAGACAGAGCAGGCTTGCCTAAAATTAGACACAGACGCCAAGACACACCTAAACAGACACTTACCTAAGCAGGTATGACAGGTGCATATGTGCCTGCCGGGGAATAGAATGGTTTCCATCAGACACAGACAAAAGCAGCCTCATCGCTTTGCAACCTCACCTTGACATACATGTGGTGACAAGCAATGCATGTGGAAAGGGTAGCATGTTAGAACCAGAGGAGCTCGTGTCCGAGGGGAGTTTGGGGCAGTTTGAGTACGGAGGACCCTGGGTGTGTGGAACTTCACAAGACGCTGTGACAAGCACTTGGTCGTACCTGTTCCCCTCCTGCATCTACCACCCCTAAGGGGGCCTCTTCTACTCTCATGTTATCACATGCTTTCCCCTCCAGTTTCTCCATACTATTTATTAATTTTATATCAGAATGTTGGAGGTGAATTATTGCTAAGACCCTATAATGTTGCTTAAAAAAAATCTGTTCCCATCCCCAATCCTGACCCGAGTGCCCCAATCAGAGAAAGGTATTTTTAATTAGGCCTGAAAGCTTTCTAACAGGGAAGATTCAGGTTGGTCCCATTTCAAGAAATCATGAACATCCCCTGACGAGCCGAGGGTGCACATCAATGGGGTGTGTTTGAAGCATAGCCTGATGGGACACATAGACTCATCGTTTAGGCCAAAGGTGGCCAATGACTCATGTTCCGGAATTTACACTATGGCTCTGCCACACCCTGGGGACAGCAAGGTCTCAGGGGTCAGCACGAGGCACAGGCACCAGCAGGGCCAGATATGGAGAATACTGGAGCCCCTGGCTCGCACTGGAACTCAGGGTCTTAGAAGAGCATCCCTGTGGCATCCATGGGGGATGCGCTAGAGGCCCAGGGTGCTCCCCCAGTTTCCCAGGATGGTGAGGGCCACCATTTCTTGAACTTAAGTCAAAGAAGGGACATGACCCTAACTCCTAATGACTGACATTTGACTTCCCAGATCCTAGGTGGATGGGAACAATTCCAGATTTATCTTGGATAAACAAGCACTCAAGCAGTAGGGAATGAATCCCTATTATTAATAGGTGTTTAGCATCTGCCCACTGTTCCCTCTAAGAAGCCATCACAGGTACCAAGGGGCCCCGCCTTTTGCCTTTGTCACAGGGAACAGGACCAGCAGGCTGATGGGTCTGCACGGGAGGGCTGGAAACTTCCAGCTGGGCCAATTCGATTCTCTTGCCTTCTGCTACTTGAATCAGAGACAGAGAGCAGTTGCTGGGAATGTAGGCATAGAGCCAAGAGGTTATGGAGAGTCAGGGCTGGTGTGTGTGAGTGCAAATTATGTGGAGGCGGCCAGACCGGGGTGGTGGGAGGAGTGTTAGTTCACCAAAATCTGAAAAAGAAATGCTGAGGTGAAAGCATGGTGCCTCTGGGAGGCAGAGAAAGCACCTAACCTTCTAATTCTAGTGTGTTTCTGGGTGGTCTGCACTCCATCCCTGCTCATGATGCATTAGGAACCTGCTCGCTGTGTTTATTTTTTTAATAATGGAGCTACCTCTCATGAAGCTGATTTGAATGGCACTCTTTTCTTCCACTTCAAACACCTCACCCTTACGACTGAGTCAGAGTAGAATGTGGATACCTATCTGTACCGCTGTCCAAGGCTTTTCATCTTAAGTAGCAGGTCTGATTTTTTTGACCATTGCCTATGGTTCTGACTTTAGAAGATGATGTCATTATTTGCTTAGAGCAGGCTAGGCTTAAGGAATACATCCAAGGCTGTGAGAACTAGAGTGAAGGTTCTATTGCTTCTGCGGCAATAGAGATCTCTTCGTATTCTCACAGCATCATAGGTAGACCACGGAAATGGAAAATGAGTGCCGCCTCACTTGAGTGCAGTGCCAACTCTGCATTCAGTACTTCTCCGCACACTGACTCCTGAGTTCTCAGAGAACGGGCTTAGGACAGTGCTATCTTATTAAAACATGGACTCTTTCTTTGAGTGGGCTCACTGAAGACTCAACACAAGAACACTCAAAAATACACCCCAACAACAAAGCAAGTTTTCCCTGGAAATACATGTTTTACAGCATTCATTCTATTGGGCTTTTTTATTCTCACGGAACAGAAGAGCTGAGTGTTAGGGTTTGGACCAGGGGATGGGCGGGGGGGGTACTCACAAAATGTAAACTGAATACTCTATTTTTAGATCCCATGTCAATTCTTCGAGGAGTAGAAAGGGGCAACAGATCTTGTCTTTACACGACACCAGTCAGATAGTTTTGGCGAATAGTTAGTCTACAAACATCAAACCCTACTTTTGCCGGACACTGTGTAATAGATGTGGCTTCTCCCACCTATCCCTCCTTACCACTGGTGTTTTTTTGGTTGCCAGTTTGGCCCATAATTTCATCAAGTAGTTTCTGTCTGTAGAATCCCGGAAACCAGACTTCTTAGGTGATTTTTGAAATTTCAGTTGAGGTATCTTAATATCTGGTAGGGGGGAAAAAAAGGACAAAGTTTACAATAAAAGGCATAAAATAGGATAAAGGAACTTTCTGAAGTGAGAGAGAAATCGTTTAGATCTGGATTTGTCCAGATACAACCACCTGCATATTTCAAGGCTGGACAGTGATCTAAAGTCATGAAGAAGGAAGGCATTCAAACATCTAGGGCAAAAGCTGATCAGGCTGAGAGAGTGGCTCGTATAGGGGCCAGAAGTACTGCCTAACGCAGCTGAGTTCAAGAATTCCGGTGGCTGAAGCACGGGAAAAGTGAGGTGGAGAGGGCAGAGCCTGGGCTCAACAAAAGCACAGACCCAAACCCCTGTCTTTAGGTGGCACTGTAGGAATAAAGCATTATGAAAAAGACCAGATGAATTTGAAAAAAGTTAAAATAAAATTTGAAGAAATAGGTGCTATACTCATTGAAATAATTTATTTGGAAAGGATCCCATATATATAAAAGTTTATTCGAAATATAGCAGTTTGCCTCAGGGTCCCTTGTTCTAGCTTTCTGAGACATCGCCATTTGCACTATGGTGTGAACAAGCCAGGTTCATCTGACACGATGCAGCTGTAATTCCAACAGTTTAACATCTAACTAGTTTCTCAGCAACAAAACTTTCTGGGTGAAGACTGCTATTAAATGCATTGTAATGCTACCACTCTAATAGTGTGGACCCCTAGAATAAACTTTTATACAGTTCTTAATAGTTTCTAATGTCTTAATACCTTAATGAACAAGAGATTTTATTTCTCAATTTAAAAAAACACATAATTCCCAATGTTATAATGCCCTACAACAAAGTTCCTTAATGAAATCTTATTCAAAGTAACTAAAGTCAACCTTGAGACAACATTAAAAACACATAAGTTACTTAATACTACATAAAAATATCAAGTTCTTCTGTATATAGACTAAATTTATTTAAATACCTCCAATGAAGCATAAGTGAATTTAATGATGCGAGACAGATTTTAAAGTCATTTTATGTATTAGTATCATTACCATATGCAGGAAAATACATAAATGAAGTATCTGGAACAACCAGAACTACATCTCAAATTAAATTTAAATAGTTTAGACCTTTTAGTTATAATTATATCCTTTTACAGTCAAGTGAATTAATATTTGTATAAGCCATCTTAAAAGAATAAGCATAGGATCCAATCCAAGTGACAAGTGCCATAGAAGCCAATACCTAAGAATAAACACTTGTCTGTGTATTTAATATCCTGTCACCTGGACTAATCCGGGCTTTCACTGCATTAAAGAAAGAAAAGAAAATATGTCAATGATCTCATATTATAGTCCCTTAGCCATCGGAGTCAGATTGTGAATGCAGTTGGCCCTTGAAAACATGGGTTGGAAGTGCATGGGTCCATTTACATGTGTATTTTCCCCAATAAACACAGTCAATGTATCTTCCTTATGATTTTCTCAACTACCTTTTCTTTGATCTAGCTTACTATATTGTAAGAATACATATAACATACAAAATATGTGTTGACTGACTTATCAGCAAGGCTTCCAGTCTATAACAGGCTATTAGTACCTAAACTTAGGGGGAATCATAAGTTACACCTGGATTCCTGGCTATATGGAAGGGTGGCACCCTAACCATGTGTTGTTCAAGGGCCAGCTGTATTTTGAAAACCAAAAATCACTATTTTAATAACAAATTTTTCTGCATTAATGAGATTATATATACAGCAAAGTGAGTCACTCTTCTGTTCAAACACATGAGACTTAACCCTTTTTAAATACAATTTTAAGCATTTAAATAAAACCTTGCAAAACAAATAAATCAACAGTAGAGATTGTTTCTCTCTGAAGACACATGGAAAGGTATAACTTGAAAATAGCCTTTAATTTTCAGACAAAAGTACTCAGATAACCAGGTGATTTCAATATTGTTTACCTTTTCCCCCAGGAAAATGGAGCTTTAAAAAAAAAAATGTTTATTTAGGTAACAGTGAGGTAATATTGATAATATTAGATAATGAAAATACTCCAACTGTGGGTGATTTTTTAACTAACAAGAGTAATTTATACCTGCCACGATTACATGCACATATATAAAGTGTAAGTACTTATAAAACTCTCAACATTAAAATATGCAATAATTAAAAAGACTCAAAAACCACAAAAATCTGCTATACAATTAAAAGGTTATTTTAAATAACAAATAACTCCATGCTTATTTAAAATAATAAGGTAGTTATACAGTTTATAGAAGAAAATAAAGGTAAAAGCTCCGTTCATTAGGAAGCATTATCACAAACTCAAGGCACCAAAAGAACCTATTTTTCTTTCAGGACAAAAATAATCATAAAAATCTTGTTTATCTGTGTTTAAAAGGAATGATAGCAACTAGGAAAATAACTATTTTACATAATATCCATTAAAATTTTCCATAGCAAAATAATCTTTTATAGTAGAAAGCTACAAGTCCAAAGAAATACAGTAATAATAATGTTATATATGATAAAATGAATATAATTATTAAACTATTCTAACAGTGAAGTACTATATTCTTGAGTTTCCGATCAAAGGAATAATTAGCTAAACAGAGAACAGGTTTCACATCAAGACAAAGAAAAGCATGTGAATGTCTAGTCTGAGAGAGAGAGAATGAGGTTCAAAAAATGTTTCTTGCCATTGAACTCCATACTTCAAATGCAGAAGCCATGTACCTGGAATGTCTTTAGTAGAGTTCAACTAAGGGTTCAATGTTTGGACATTGTATTCAGATATCCTAATAAAAACATATGACAAAGTTCCCTGAGCTTCAGTTAAGCTGGATGAGTTTATCATGAAGTAGTTCATTGACGCCTTGAAGGACAGGTAAATTTCAAGAGCAGAAACTTGATATGTTAGATGTAGGCATGCACAGAATGCAGGAAAGAGAAGACATAAGGGCAGCAATGGTTGGCAGGAAGCTTTCAGAGGGCGTGAATCCACAGCGAAGGTTTCCTCTCCTCTGAGAAGTGTGTTTGGTAACTAGCTTACCCAACTCTGGGGTAAGCATGGTCTTCGCTCCACCAAGGACTCATCCTTCAACAACAACCCTTTCAAAAATATGGTTTCACTGATCAATTCCTCTGGCTAAGACAGGTTTTGCCTTTTTTCATGTTGCTTTTCTATTTTTGCCTCTGGATATTGATGGTCTTTAGATCTGGTAGCTCATAGAAGCCAGTCTGTCTCAACCCCCCCACACAAGGAAAACAAATGCTATCTGCTAGTTTATTCCTGAGTCAAGTAACTTGACAGTACTTACCACTTACTCTGTTTGAAACATAAAGTATAAATGCCTTTGATTTTATTAATAGTTAAATAACAGTAAAAATAATGGGTAACATTTATTGAGTATGTCCTCTGGGCCAGGTGCTATTTTTACAAGTCTGTTCTGTGTGTATCACAAATAACTTCCGATGCTGGCTATGAATGCCAATGAAAGAATTACATGGTCTATGGAATATTTCGCTGAATCATTTCTTTCCAATATTATTCAAATTCTGCTTAAGCTTTTTAATTCAATCAAGGTTGTCAATGTTTTAAAAAGGACTTTCTAGAGAAGAGCATCCCATTTGCTAAACATTTACACCTACTTTGACCAGCGTTTTCCCTATTCCAATGAATGATAAAATGCTACTTACAATGTGATTTTAGATATGAAAGCAACCTAGTGCCAATCAACAGATGAGTGAATGAAAATGCTGCAGTATATGTATACAATGGAGTATTACTCAGCCATAAAGAAGAATGGTATCTTACCATTTGCAACAGCATGGATGGCTCTGAAGGGTATTGTAAAGTGAAATAAGCCAGTCAGAGACAGAAATACCATATATCTCACTTATATGTGGAATCTAAAGAACAAGATAAATGAACAAACTAAGTGGAAACAGACACACAGATACAGAGAACAGGCTGATTGGGTTGCCAGAGAGGGAGGAGGTTTGGGCAGCCGGGTGAAAAAGATGAAGGGATTAAGAAGAAAAACTTGGCAGTTACAAAACAGTCATGGGATGTGAAGTACAGCAAAGATAATATAGTCAATAATAGTGTAATAATTACATATTGTGCCAGGGAGGTAATGGAAATACCGGGGGAACACTTTGTAAAGTATATAATTATCTAATCACTATGCATACACCTGAGACTAATACAAAATTATATCTTATGTAAATTGTAATTGAAAAATAAAACAGTTCTTGAAACATTAGTTTTTGCTGCTTACATGTTAATACTAACAAATACTGATATCATCACTTACGATGCGTCAGACATTGTTCTGGGTATTTTTCAATATATTAACTCATTTAATCTTCACAATAATCTTGAGATGCCTAATATTATCAGCTCTATTTTATATATCAGAATTTCATAATTTGCCCAGGGTCACGCAGCTAGATCATACTAAAACCGAAATTTCCAATTAACATTTTGACATTTAGTGTAATTTGAAATCATAAATTATATAAAAAAAGGAGGGTCTTCAGCTTTCCTAATCATGAGTACATTCTCAATATCACCTTTAAGATGAAAGATTTGGTCTTTTAATATTTTTTTATCTATTATTAACGCAAAGAAATAGGTTCCTCTTCTCTGAATGCCTGGTCAATAAAAAGTGATTTCTAGGATTATCTGAACAAAGAAACTGATTAAATTCATTTTTAGGCATACAGTCCTAGATATTATATAAAGTGGAATTATCTGAAATAAAATTTGGAGGATCAAGTATTTTCCTCTTCTCCATATTCTTCTATAGCATGATTCTAATGGCAACAACATTCTAGCATGTAGTTATACTGTAACTTTCTTTCCATGACTTATTTTAAAATTCCATTATATGGCTTGATCATTTTCAGATATTATAAAGACATTAATCCAAATATTCTTATCCATAAATTATGTCCTTATTCTAATTGTTCAATTAGAATGACTGGGTTAAAGATATGAACAATTTTTAAGGTTTTGACAGACATTGTAAAACTATCTCCAGAAAACTTGTGCCAAGTTACTTCGATGACGACACAGAAAGTGCACTTACCTTTAGCCTCACCAAGAACAGGTATTAACTTGTTTTCCATCTTTGCCAGTTTGGTACCCCAAAATGTCTATTTGGTTTTAACCTATAATGAGGTTATATGCTTTTTGACATATTTATTGGTTATTTTTATCTCTTCTTTTGTCAATTAACCAGTCATGCCCGTTGTCCAATTATCTTTTGAAGCTTGAAAGTAACTGATTTAACCCTTTAAACATTTGAAGAAGGCTCTCTTGTATCCATTGGAACTATCATCTCTGTTGATTTGGATACTAAAGGCCAGATTTCCTTTAAAAAGCTGAAGGTTATACTAGCTAACAGAATGACTACAGTTCATAATTTTTCCCCATAAAGATAACTTTGCTGAGAAACAGTAAATGGAAGTAATATGAACCTTGTCAATGTAGACTGAAAATTAACAATTTAAAAATACTTCTTCTTGGGGAGGGGGACAAAGGGGAGCAAAAAGGGGATGGATGTAACACAACAACAATAAAATTAAAAAGAAAAAAAATGCAAAAAAAAATACTTCTACAATTAAAAAGCACAAGTTTTCCTTACACCAAGAAGATCAACACTAACAATAAAAGCCCCTCACCAGACTGGAGTTGGTGATCTTTTCTACTTCTTTCCTTGGACCACAAAGAAAATGTTGCCCAGCTGCACTGAATGTGAGACACTTAACACCACCAAACCCACACCCACACCTACAGAAACATCCACTACCCCAGGGAAGGGGGCTGGAGCTTCCTTTCCCTGAAGGAGAGATGCAGCTTCTCACTTCTCATTAGCACCCTAATGACAATGCAACCAAATGCCTTTAGGAGCCTCAGAAACAACCAACCAAAGAGGAAATCAAACACATTTGTAAAGCTTTTCACCTCCGTGAGGTATTGGTACCTCCAAAACATCCCATTCACAGCTTGTTAAAACATAGGTGGTTATCCTTATTTTCTTCCTCTTTCACAATCCCCAAACATCCCATCAAATAATTCTTGAATCTCCGTTCCTGCCACAATGCCTTATATCGGGCCCTTCCTGCCTTGTCAGGACTATTATTGTACAATAGCCATTTTTCCTGCCTCTTGTGCTGCCTTCCTCAAATTCATCCTCTGTACCATCTGTAAACAGAGGCCTCTAAGATAAAAATTTAACCACTCCATAGTTCCCAGTCATTGGGAGATGAAGTTTCCAAGTTCACTGGCACAGAGCAGAAGGCCCTGTGCATTTACCTATACCTAGAGCTCTCAGGACATCTGGATTATTAGACTATGCTACACACCAGTTCCTGACTTCATGCTTGGGCGGACGCTGTTTGCTCTTTGCTCTTTGGAAACTGTCCCCTTAGTCCCACCACTCAGCTAATTCTGCAACCTTGAAGACTTAAAGGATAACCTCCTCCCGGAAATATTTCCTATTCAATTTTCACATTTCAGGTGAAGTACAATGCCCTTCCTTGGTATCCTTATGACAGCCTGGACAAGTTCATTTTCTTGCCTATTTGATGCTAAGCTTAGCCTAGTACATTGCAGGGCCTCCAGTTGCCCAATCACAGGGTGTTCGAACGAACCCTCTTCAGCAGCTCCTCATTAAAGAGCAAGCTCCCTGGAGTGCCCTCAATATCTTGCTACGTGTAGTAACTGCCAGCGCATCTGGCACATGGAAAGTAATCAATGCTCACTGAGTGAACATGATAAAAGTACGTTATATGTTTAAAATTCGCCTGATTACTTTCATGTTAGACAAACAAGATAAATCAACAGGGTAATTATAAGTGTTACCCAGGCCTTTAGTTTTAGGAGAGGATGGCTGCATCATGGATTTTTAAATACCCTTTTCCTCCACTGTCCTTGAAATAACAATGGACATACACCAGTTTTGTGGACACATACCTTTTGTGTAAGACAAGACATATTTATACGGGCATTTATTTAGTCATCAATTACATTTTTGAAATACAGACCACTGAACACAACTTCACATGCCATTGCATAGTTAGTATAACAAGTGTTCCTTCAACAGCTTGTAACATTTTAAGAGTTAAATCTTGGGTTGCTCACGATTATTCGCTCTCTTCTGGGAATGCAGACTCCATCCATTCTAGCAGTGGGCACAACGGGTATGTCTAAATACCACCCTGTCCCCAGAGAGAGTAGACTGGTTTCAGAATGAACATTTGAGGTGGTCCCTGTCTAGTAATGGGAGCCACTAGTTGTTAAATGAGATGTACAAGTTGAGAGGTGTTAACGTGTAGAAACTGATAAATAGCCATTTTTATCAAAGAGAGTAAAGCCAACATGGAGAGGGGAAAAAAAAAAAAAGAGATGACAACTGATGAGAGTCCAGGAGATGACAAGAGTCCAGGAGGTAAGAATCCAATAGATGGCAAAAATAATGCAGATGACAAGAGTCCAGCCTATGTTCAATCACTGGTCCCCAGTCTCTCTGCCCTCCCCACGATCCTGCTGTGTGAGCTAGTCCACTCTCTTCTAAGCAATTCCCATAAGCTGGCTCTGGTTGGAGGCCTGTCACTGGCCAGTAAAAGAATCCTAATGGCACGAATACATGAAAACTAATTCACCTGATTTCCCCCCGACTAATTCTTTTAACTGATTCAAACAGATTATGGTTCGGCATAATGAAGGCATGAGCTAATTTATACCAGGCTCCTCCCTGTTCAGAGAGAGACACTCATCCTGAAATGTTTCAAACAAAGGTAAGTTGAAAGCAGTATATGCCAACGGTGTCTAAAATGTTGGATCACAGTGTTATGTGTGACAAGAACGTGCCTTCTTCCCTTCAGTAGGTTCCCACAAATCAACTGTGGGTCTGGTATCTCTGAGAAAGAGACCGAAACCTAGAAATTGCCAATGCCTCCTTTCTCAGAGTTCTTGCTCCTGGCCCCCTCAACGGTGGAAGACGCATGAAAGAATGCTGCTCTACAAGCATTTTTTTCAGACGAACAGAACAAAATGACAACATGGCACCACCTCTGCCAGAGCTGGAGCTCCTGTGGGAGTCCGTGTGCGTCTGAACATCAAGGCTCCTTGCAGATGCAGCTCTTCGTGACCAGCGCTCTTGGTTGGCAAGGGTTGGGGGCACTAGGGCTCTTTATAAGGACGCTCTTCCAGGCTGCAATGTCAAGCCACAAAAGAGGCACCGAAGTGCAAGGATGGGCTGCCTTCCAAGAACCCCTGGCTGGACGGGCTGGCAGCCCCTCTCCTGCGCTGACTTAGGGCTGCAGAGGGAAGCCTGGACCAGCAGACTCGGGCCACAGCTTTCCATCCTGGGACAGCACTTCAGGGGCCATGGGCATTATCAGACCTTGGTGCTCAGACTGCCCCTCACTCGCAGCCTTCCCTGCCAGCCACCCTGCTCCTCAGCAGACACCTGATTCTGGGGTACAGCAGGGCTTTTCCCCACCGTGCCCCCCCAACTTTCCAGTGTTTCTCTTTGGTTTGCTACCTTGAAGCCTTGTCCCCTCGGACAGGGCGCTCTCTGGGCTGCCCGGTCTCTCCGACAGGCTGCTCTGGGACCTGAAGGGAGTCTGTCCCCCTTTCACAACCTTTGGCAGAGGCCTCTGTGGTCTGCAGTTTTCCCGTGTGCAAGTTTGCCCTCTTGGGTGGGATGGTCAATGTTGAGGGTAGTTTTATTTTCTTGAGATAATCCTCCAGAACTCTTTTTTCAAAGGCAGTCCTTGGGCTTTTTTTTCCGGAATATTGCACTTTTTCCCTTTCCTCTTCCTGTGATCAGGGCTCTCTTGGCAAGGGTTCGGCAGGAGGTAGCTCAGGAATTTCTGGGGTACGGACTTTGCTCTCCTGGTTCTCCTGAGGGCCCTGTGGAGGGGTGGGGGTAGGGTGGACAGCCACCTTTGGGAGAGTTGTTCTACTCTGGGATTTGGGCTGCAAGGCTGTCTGGTGACTTCCAGGCGGCACCTTTGTCAGGTGCGCTGGCCCTTTAGCTGTCTCTCTCTGGATAGGAAGTCTTTTCCCTCTAGCTCCCGCCTGCTGTACCGGCTGTTGGTTTGGGGGCAACGCCTGCATATCTGGAACCTTCTTGCTGTAGGAACGGCCTCCTTTGGGCACTAGCCTGGCCTTTGCAGGCCTCGACTCCCGGTGAGCTACAGTGCCCCGGGGTGGCTGCTGCTCAGCCAGGGGCACAGGAAGGCGAGGGAGGCTGATGGGCACCTCCCCTGCCTCGGGCAGGTTGGGGGCAGCCTGCTGCATGGGCTCCTGGATGGGGGGACTGATCAGAGGGAGCATCACCTCCGGGAGTTTCTCATTGTGGACCTGCTGAGGACTGCGGCTCGGATGGGGGCTCAGGCGTGGCGGTGGTTTGGAATGGGGAGGGCTGATGAGAGGAAGTTTACCAGGGTCTCCTTCCTGTGCTGGGGGAGGCCTGGGAGAGGGAGTCACAGTCTGATCTGAGGCTGTTCCTCCAGCCTCCCTGCTGCCGGGTGAGGGGGGTTTGGGTGTGGGCCTCAGGCTCTGGAGCGGGGCCAGGACCCGGGGTTGGGGCAGCCTGGTGGGAGGCAGCCGGCTTCTGGCCAGCCGAGTCCCTGGGTCTCCCCTGTCCTGGTTCTGCTTGCTCTCTGCTGGGCCTTGGGGCTGTGGCAATCCTGGGTCAGGGGTGCTGGCCCGGACAACTTCCGCCTCAGGGCTTCCCTCCTCCAGAGGCTGCTGAGAGTCTCCCAGAGGTGGTCCAGGCATCCTAGCCCCGTTGGGGTCGGAAGGCTCTCTTGGGGGATCAGGACGGGGACTGCTGGGTGGCAGATTGGCTGACTCCGTTTCCTCCTCTTGGGTTCTCAGGGGGCTGAGGGATGTTGGGCCAGGTCCCAGCAGAGGTTCAGATGCGGGTGGGTCGCTGGGGGTTTCCCTGACCTCCCCCTGGTCCAGCACAGGGCTATGGGCTGCAGGTGGGCCAGGGCGCTGAGGCAGCTCCTGGGAACCTGCCTCTCCAGTCCCCGTTGCAGGTGTCTGGGCCTTGTTTTCAGGGAGCTGTACGGTTATTTTTGAAGAAAGATCTGATTGTTGAACATCCCCTGCCTTCTGGTTTGAGGATAAGTCTTGGGCCTTCTGGGAAGTGCTGTGTGCTGATGAGCCAGACTGAGGAGGCCCCACAGGGATGGGACTGTCGGGAGGGGCAGCTCCCTCCTGGCTTGGCTCCTGGCTCTGGGCGGGAGGCAGGTCCTGCTTCTCAGGGACCTGTGCGTACAGCTGCATCCCAGAGAGATGCTCTGCCACCCGGACATCTGCCTGCAGTTTTGCCAAGCGCCTTGGGGAGGGAACCAGGTGTGCTGGCACCCCAGAGGGTGTCTTCTTGTTAGAGGGATCTCCTGCTTTGACATAAAAAGAAGTTAGCTTAAACATATCTTAACAAATACGACTATGAACTTTAGAAATGAATAATAACATATCTTTCCCTTTTTGATACATGAAGGCCCTTGAAAAGCATATAGAAGAATACAATAGCCATCCCTTCTCCTTGGGGCACTCAGTGGCTGGAATTCTCTCATTTGGTGGAATCTAGAACAATCTTCATCAAAGGAAAACATGAACTTTCATAAACAAACATAAAGAGGCGTATTCAGAGAACCAAAATTTATATCCAGGTCTGAGAGTGGCAAGAAAATGTTCTAAGCGAATGAGAGTTAAATTTAACCACCTTAAAGGTCAATGCCGTGTTTGATGGCAGAAACGAGAAGGTGAGCACCTAAGCCACATCGAGTCCGTCCATTTCCTTGTTTAATGGTAGTCCCTTCAGACACTGTGAGCTCTGTGCCCAGCCACGTCAGTTCCCCGACACCCGGCCGGCCAGGTGCATGAAGCTCGGCAGGCACTCAGTCAGCAGGTACAGGAAGGGAGAAGGAAGGGAAGAATAGACTGATGGAATCATAAGACACTGTGGGTCAGAGGACCCCTGTTCAAGCTGCTACCCCACCTCACCCCCAGGGCAACCCTTTGCCCCAAAGGCCTCTCGGGGTCACTAACAAGGGCAAAGCTACAGAGGGAATTGCTCCCATTGTTCACCATGAGAGCAAGTTCTCAGAGTGACCTCTGTCCCCTGCACAGTCTCCTAGATGCCACCACCCCAGCGGGCACGTGTTTATGACAAGAGGTCTGACATAGGCCTGTAGTCCATATATATCACCTTAACTCAGGGCGCAGGATGCAGGATGCAGGCTGCAGGCCGCAGCTCCGCAATGCTAGTGGTCTAGAAGAGCTTTGAAGGAACTCATCTCAGCTCCCTTTGGGGAAGACCTGATGCTAGAGATGCCACACAAGTCAGGCCTTCAAGGGGATCCCAGGGTGGTCCATCCCCAGAAGCAAACCCCTCCCACTCCCCCTGCAAGGCAGGCTGTGCTCGGACTGCCCCAGGTTCTCACTGAGCCTCTGAGTGTGGGCGCATGCCCTGTGCATCTAGTCGGATGGGCATCTGTGTGTGTCGGGGGGTGGGGTGGGGGGGACTAGAAGCTGGCCTCTTGGGTTCCTGGGGGGATGTCCTGTTCATCATTCTTCTCTTATTTACTTGACTTACAAATTACAATACAAAACCAGTCAAGAAACAGGTTAAAACAAAATGTAATGACAATGGAAATATCTAGACTAGGCAAATTCAGAGAGGCAGAAAATGGGTTAATGGGTCAGTGGGTGCCCGGGCCTGGGAGGAGTTATTACTTAGTGGATACAGAGTTTCTGTTTGGGGGGTGAAAAGTGTTGGGAGCAGGTGGCAGTCATGGTTAGGCAGCATTGTGTAAGTAATGACACTAAGCTGTACCCTTAAAATGATTAAAATAGCAAATTTTATGCTATTTTTCCCAAAATTAAAAAAATACATAAAAATTTAAGTGTGGAACTCAATGCTGAAGGTTCTTTCCATCCTTAAGCCCTCCTGGTTTCCTATAATCAGAAATACAAGGTTCCCCTTCCCCCCACTTTCACAGTTTAACAGTTCATATAACTTGGCAAATGACACCATGCCCTTTATTAGCGATAAAAGCACCACTTTATGGACTGGTAAATTGATCAATTTCCCATTTGACTCATCACCATCATCATTTTTCTCTATCATTAGTCAGAATTCTGAATAATGATTTGCAAATATAATTTCATTTTATGATCTCTGCAGTGGGAACTTAGGGTGAAAGTTGGATCAGCTTTTCAAAAGCTTTATTGGAAGGCTCAGCAATTCCAGAAATGGGTCGTATGGAGACATATGGAGGGTAAAGATATACCTTACACTGAGCTGTGAATAAAGTGAGTCTTTTAATTTTCTAGAAACTATATTATTTACTCAGGATTTTTTAGTCTTCATACTTGAAAAATGAATGTTTACCTGCATCGCTCTAGGGAAAAAATAAGACAATTCTGTACCTCAATTGATATACATTTAAGATGAATGGTATATCTAAAGAGCTTGAGGGTTTAAAATTACTCTGTCTCTAAAGTTACCATTTTATACGTGCATTAAATAAAAATTCCATCAGTCTCTCCCCTGATGAAGGTTTACACTTCTGGGGCCAGCTGACAGGCCAGCTACACTCAGAATTGACAACCTGGCCTTACTTTTACCACTTTGTGCCATTCTCATCATTAAAAAGAAATTAAAACTGCATTCTCAGTTACAAATAAGCAACACAGACGGCTGAAGATGAAATCACCTAATGTTGCTTCACATGTCTAGGGGTCATTTTCAGTTAGCATTGACACAGGGTCACCGTTTCTATGAAAACAATGCCCTCCGCCACTGAGCTTCTGCCGGCAGGGAAGCCCCATCAGCACAGACGGTCGAATCCATCAGACCGTGTCAGCTCTGGAAGACCAGATCCTAACAATGCTCTGTGATATGATGTCTAGTTGATGTTTTTAAAGAAAAGGGAGTTTAGATGACTTCTCTAAATGTTGGTAACATTGAGAACACAAAATCAAGGTTCCTTATTTCTAGTCTGGTTTTCTAACGGCTCAGACAAAACAGTCTTTCACAGACTCTTTTATATTTTTTCACCTTCTTAACTTTAATAGTTCGATTGGATATATCCAGTATATAAAATATTCCACTGTATTGAAATTATTTTTTTGTTTCTAGGGGTCCCCTTATATAAATAATATAGGCATTTATATAAATATACCTAAATTATGGAAATTAAAATCAGGGTGACCCAGCTCAGAGCCAGGCAAAGAGGGGAGAGCCAGCAGGGCCTGTGGTCGTGACCCTGCTGCTGGGAGTCACGACCTTCACTTTGACATGTGTGGGGTGGGGGCTCCTTGCCTCAACAACCTGTACACACCTGGTCCATGGCTGCCTGGCAGCCCTTCCCAGCCCTGCCGCTGGCTCTACTCACGGGCCACTAGAGACCTGGGAAAGCTTACACTAGGACTATGTTAATGAGGATTTTTTAATACTCGCTTGAATCAGGTTTGGCCTCCACAAGGTCAAGTACAGCCTTAAACCACCGACTGAAAAAACTTCTTCCACAGATTAACTGTATAAATAAGGTAAAGTGTTTGGCTTCTTAAGAAAACCTCATTACTTTCTGCACTACTAAACCTGCCAGAAAAACAGGGGTTATTGAGGTTAGTGATTTGATATAGTCATCATGAACACTCCCATCGAGTTTTCTAAAAGCTGGAATTCTATTAGTGAATAACTGGCCCTGTTTCAGTTATTAAAGGACCTGAGAAGTCACAAATTCTATATATTGCACTTTTCATGGAGCCAAGCAGGGCTAACCTAATTAGTCCCTAAATGAAGTTTTATTACACTTGTGAAAATGGGAGTTCATTTTCCTAGGCACACATGATCTGGTCTATGAATTTCCACAATGGCAACTGCACACCATGGTCAGTTTCTAGGGCTGTGGAGTGAGACAAGATAAAGAGATGAAGCCTCATGGCCCTCCGTGCAGAGGCAGAGTCCTGCCCCGGTGGTGCCCTCAGAGGTCCCCAGAGCTACCCACTCAGGCTCTTCTCTGCTACCCACAACTGGTCAGGCTTGGGGGACTGACTCCTGTTTATCCAAACCCACAAGGGGCTGATTTAAAAGCCAGAATACCAATCTATTAACATACAGTGGTAGATGGGGATGGCTCAGGGAGCAGAGTAGGGTGTTCTAATGCAAGGGACAGCCCCACAGGGACAGGTCCACCTGGGGGGACCAAATTAAAGATCAGAAGGTGGCTGGGTTGGCCAAGGTTTAAAGCCAAGGGAGCCAAATTTCCTCAAGAGAAACTTACATTAAACTATGGAAGCCTCATTACGTAGACTGCACTACTATCTACTTGATGGGCACCGCTTTCTACTTTTTCAAAATATTTTATATTTTTAGAGAGAGGCGAAGGGAGGTAGAGAGAGAAACATCCATATGTGAGAGATCGGTTGCCTCTCACATGCCCCCAACTGGGGACTTAGCCCAACCCAGGCATGTGCCCAAACTGGGAATCGAACCAGTGACCTTTCAGTTCTCAGGCCAGTGCTCAATCCACAGAACCACATCAGCCAGGGCGGGCACAGCTTTCTAAAGCGCTGATGCCCAATGCAGAGAACTGGAGCAGTGCTGGGTACACACACCAGCGTGCTCCTCAGTTAACATCCCTGAATTGTGGACAGCGCCCAGTCCTCCACCCCTGCCCATTCTCAGACAGGGCACACCTTTTTTCAGGTGCATTATTGACAGGGGATTATACTCTAGTCACTTGTTTCCTAGGAGACATATGCAGAAGGAAAATCTGTCATTCTCTGTTGGGTCTTATCAGTTTTACCTGCCTTCATCCCAGAATACGGGGGGCACCTGGCCTACCTCCTGTGGCCAGGGTGCAAGCGGGCAGGCCAGGCCCTACTTGGTCAGAGTCACAAAGGCTAGAAACCACATACCCATGCGAGGCAGTGACCCAATTACACAGCTCAAGTATTGAGTCAACATTTCACTTTATGCAACAGGCGAATGTGGTTCAGTCCACACCTAGGACAGGGACCTTCTGTTTTTATTACAGTGGTAAAGGACACATACGATTTACCATGTTAACCATTTCTAGAGCATGCAAGTCACTGGCAGTAAGTACACTGATGCTGTAGTGCAACCATCACCATCAACCACCTACAGAACTACTTTTGTAAAATTGGAACTGTACCCATGGAACAATGACTCCCCATTCCACTCTCGCTCAGCCCTCAGAAAACACCATTCTCATTTTCCGTCTCAATGAGGTTGTCTCCTACTGTCAGAATCATGCAGTAGTTGTGTTTTTGTGATTGGCTAATTTCACTTAGCATGATGTTCTCAAGGTTTATCCATGTTGTAGCATGTGTCAGAATTTCTATTCTAAGGATGAACAGTGTTCCATTGCATGAATATTCCATATTTTGTTTATTCATTCATCCTTCAATGGACGCTTGGGTTGCTTCCACCTTTTGGCTACTGTGAATGATGCTGCTATGAACATAGATGTACAAATATGTGTTCAAGTCTCTGCTTTCAATTCTTTGTGGGTATACAAAATCTGTCCCAAAAGTATCGGCCATGCAAACTGTTTTAATTATATTGACATTGACTCGATACTTTCAGGACTGACCTCATATATCCAGAAGTGGAATTGCTGGGTCATACGTAATTCTATTTAAAAATTTTTTGAGGAAGCCTCCATGTTGTTTTTCAGAGTAGCTATACCATCTTCTCCACATTCTCGCCAACACATATTATGTTCCTTTTTTTTTTTTTTTTTCCTAATAGTAGTCACCCTAATGGGTGTGATGTGGACTTGAGGCAACTTTTCAAATATATTTCAAATGACTCATGCACCAAAATTCTAATTCAGGGCTTTGGGATCCTAGATTCCAAGGAGGTCCACTCACATATCCTACCTCCTGGCTACTCATGCACTATGCGTGCAGGACGGTAACTGCTGCTCTAAACAGCTAAGCGGCTTGCCCAGAGAGCAGCAGGGCCAGTGCCAGGCCCCCGTGCTCTGCCTGCAGTTCCCCCACCAGGCTCTGCAGTGCAACCTAGTGCAACAAGGGCAATGAAAAGAAAATGGGGAAGAAATCTCCTGGACCAAAGCAACGCTGAATACAAGCCTGCCAAGCAGAATACCACCTCAAGGGACCCTAAGGGAGCCTAACGTCTGGAAGGCTGAGTTCTGACCCATGGAGCTGATGGCCATGCCTGATCTACACCAACTTCCCAGGCATCGCTTGCCAAGCCCCCGGGGCGCAGTCCTCGGAGTTTCGGAGCTCCATGATGGTCATCGGCCATCGACACAAACAGAACCACAGGCCCAGAGGGCTGAATCAGTGCAGATCGTCCGTGGGGATGATCGTCCCAGAAGTATGGGGATTAAGCAGTTAGGACCAGCTTGAGTTGGTAAGTCATCAGGAACAACTTAAAGATTTGTTTTCCTCTCCTCACACACACACACAAATTCTGGCCCAAAATAGCTAGGAGAGTACCTGCAGCCGGAACCAAATTCTTGGCCATTTCCTCACACAATCCAAGGTATTCTTTAATGCGTTGACTCAGCTGTTGGTAGGCAACATCCAGATCATCTACGGCAAATGAGAGAGTGTACTTTAAAGCAATGGAATCCTACCCAAATACAGTCGGATCTGCAACTACTGTTGGCAATGTGTGTTGTTTTTGGCTCCACTTAATTTTATGAATATTGTCATAGGCAGATTTCTATGATGACCCCTGCACAGGGACAAAACATGGGAATAGCCTCTAGGCCTGGGGACAACCCCTGACAGATATTCAGCATGGAAGCAGGGACCTAAGTCCTACAGCCATAAGCAACTGCATTTAGTCAACAATAACAATATACTTTGAAGCAGATTTTTCTCCAGTGACCTTCCACTTCAAAAATAAAACTGCTGAATGTTACCAACCTGCATTGATTACTGCATCAAAATATCCTGGAAATTCCTGATTAATTTTAATATAAAGGTCCACCCTGGAGACAGCAAATTCAATCTCCGCACGACTGAATAATCCTTTTCTCCGTAAGTATCCCTCATATTTTTTCTTGTTCATGGGTACCACCAGGATATATCGAGGCTCAAAATAGGTATGCTTCAAACTTCTTACACCCTATCCAATAAAAAAAAAGATGAATTAGAAACAGAGACACATTTTCAAAATCATTTTGAAGATGTCTGAAACATAAGTAGTATTGCATTGAATAAGTATCTGTATATTAGCTACTATTTTCCTATACATATCTCAAGATTGGATTACTTCTCTTTGTTCATCAAATATTAAGTTATCATTGCAAATATAAGAATTCATTCTACCTGGTATTCTCTAACTGTGATGGTGGGAAATTGTAACCCACCCCACCATTCTTTAGACATTGTTTCTAAGTGCTGACTCTGACTAATAGGTAGCTTGAACGTTTATATAAGAATTCTAGGAAATAACTTTATTTTTAAAAAGATTTCATTATTTTTAGAGAGAGGGGAAGGGAGAGAGGCAGAGAGGGAGAGAGACAGCAATGTATGGCTGCCCTTCACCCACCTCCAACCACAGACCTGGCTGGAGACCCGGCCTGCAACCTGGTTCTGTGCCCTGGCCGGGAATCGAATCATCAACCTTTCGGTTCTCAGGCCAGCACCTCATCCACTGTGCCACCAGCCAGGGCTGAAATAACTTTAAAAGATACAGACTCTGGGGCACAGAGGGGAGCAAAAAGGGGATGGATGTAATGCAACAACAATAAAATTTTAAAAATAATTAAAAAAAAAAAAGATACAGACTCTGATCTTCAGTCATCTCTGCTCTGGGAGATTTGCTGACCTTTATCTGTGGAGCCAGGATGACAAAAGCCAGGATGGCACACATGAGACCACCTTGACCAGTTTTCAGGTCCTTATAAGAATGGGGCCCTGGCTGGTGGCACAGTGCATAAGGCACCACCTGTGAACCCAAAGGTCATTGGTTCGATTCCCAGTCAGGGCAATATAACCAGGTTGCAAGCCAGGTTTCCAGCCAGGTCCGTGGCTGGAGGCAGGTGAAAGGCAACCATACATTGATGTCTCTCTCTCTCCCTGCCTCTCTCCCTTCCCCTATCTCTAAAAATAATAAATAAACCTTAAAAAAAAGGAAATGGGCTGTGCTGGTCTATACATACATTTTCAATGCCCATCCCCTTGATCTCTTTGTTCTGCTTTCCCTCTTCTTCCTTACAAAAACCTCCACTGAAAAGTAGTTTTAATGCTACATGTCAAAAGGCATCTTGGCTACATCAAAGACAAAGATCTCACCTGAGAGAAAAGGCTTCTCTGTTACCCTGTTCTCATCTCCTTGGGACACTTCCCATTCCCCAACCAGCCATCTGACTGGCTGGTTCCATTAGAGCCTCCCCAGTGCAGGAAGGCCAGCTGGAGCTCCCAGCGGGAAGCAGGGGCCAGTAGTGGTTACTGGTGTGCACACCTGGGGACTAACTAGGTTATGACTAGCTCCCCAGCTCTGTAAACTCGTGCAAAGCCTCACGCTCCCTGAGGACTGGTTTCCTCAATGGTGAAATGAGAGAGGAATTCTGAAGGGACGGGCTACAGTTCCCTCTCACTCAGTCCTATCACCAATAGCTCGAACCCACGTTTGAAATATTTGATTTTAACGAATCAGGGGAAGAAAGGCAGGGTCCTTTTAAAAAACAATTTCTAAAAGAGCTAATGACAAAGAGTAGTTTGGTAAACCGCTTTCGCTGGAGAGAGGGAAGGGAACAAAGCCTGACTCACAGCCGCAACCTCTTGGAAACAGCAGGAGGAAGCTGCAGCGGAACAAGGAGCCAGCAGCTCTCCGGCAACCACTGAGCTGGGAACAGGTGAAGGCGAAGGAACTGGGGGGATTCTGTACTTGAAAAATGCATCAACCTTCTTTTCTTCCTTGTTCAAGGAAAGCATTTTTAGGAAAAGCCTCCCGCCTTTTTTTCTTAATAGCCTAAAAGCAATGAAAACCTCAAGTTGCAAAGCCAATCACATGCAGACTGAAACAGCTTGCAGGATTCTGAAGTTAGGAAAAGTCAAGAGGTGGAAGAAATGTGACCCATTCCACTGAAGATCGTGGACACTTACACCCGCATGAAGCCGAAAAAGGAATGACAGTGGCCTGCTTGCTCAAGTTACGAGGAAAAAGGTTTTAAGAAAGATTTAGTCGATAGTAAAGGAATGTTAGACATGCCCAAATTTGCTTTTCTGTAAGAGTGGACTAAAAGAATCATTTTTATTATAAATTTGTTTTCCTGACGACAAAGGTGTTAAGTCAGCGAGGGTAACTTGAAAACAAAAACAATCAACTGCTTTTGAAGATTCAAACAGTTAATAAAGCCATGGGTGGAACAGTCATGCAATTGGAAAACTTGTGCATACTCTACCATAGAAGACCAGTGGAGGAAGAGGCAATAACGGGCAGAGAGAAAAGCCTGCTGACTTCTGCAAGTCTAACTTGCTAATAGAATGCAATTATTGTGATGAACAAGTGGGGTCCGAGGACAACTTAGCTCCCACCCAACCCCCTCCGAAGACCAAAGGAGCAAGGTCAACTACACGGAGCTGCCATTGTTCCATGGGGACCGGGGACCAGGTCCTGTAAGAATCAGGCATTATTCTATATCACTTCATATAAACAGAGGCCAGGCTCTCAAGAGAAAAAGGGAAATTTAGTGAGAAAACAGCTTAGAAAATAAACCATGAGTGTCAGTTGTACTCATGCACTTCTGCATTATGTTTCTTGTTGTTTAATTTTTCATATCTTGCCTCCCTCATACTAATTGTTAAACTTAAACTTCCACGCTTTCATAGGCATCCCTCTTGTGCCTAGCAGTGTACTACCACATCGAAGCCCCTCCCCACCCCCAAATACAAACATACAAACACACACATTGAAAATAAGGTGATTGGAAGAAAAACACTTACTTCTATTTCCATATGAACACAGCTCGCTAAGCCATCTCTCGCAATCCCTTCTATGGTGTCCCTGCTTAATCCGTAACTGTGGTTACCATAATTATATGTCAGGATGAATTTCCCCTGAAATTTAAGAAATACAAAGATTTTCATAAAACAGCTGCCAGAATGAAAATTAATATACAGAAAACGATTTGACGTCTTCCTTTTTTATATGATTCCGTAAACTTACAGATACCAATTATATAAGAATGGCAATGCGTCTATGAACATTAATATCAAACTGGGGCAGGGAAATTTATTTGGAATTCTCTGCTGGCAAAACAAAAATTAGGTTTTTGTAAATAATCTGCTGACCAGATGACTTGGTTACAGGAGAGTGAGGGTCCGGGAGTTTACATAGAACAGACAATGTTTGCTCACTTGTCCACTTCCTGCCAAGCCTGCGCCAGAAACCATGAGACACACAGAAGAAGTTAGTTTGCCCTCTGCCTCAGCTACTTTGGCCACGCCAGCCCACCAAGAGCCCAGAAAAGCTTCCATGCTCAAAAGCTGGCTTCCCAGCTAAGCCCGCAGGCTATGAATTACAAGCCAAGCCTGGAGAAACAGGCCTACCTGGTTTTTCCTAATGAAGGTGGCTTTTTATTGAAATGGCCCACAGCACCGGTGCATGCCCTGCAGCCATCTGAAGTATAAATACTGCCTCTGACGGAATTTTGGAAGCCCAGGTCTACCCAAGCTGTGCTCCCTTGCCAATAATAAAAATAAAGAAATAAAGCAAGTAAAAAGACATCTCTTAAAATTGTCTTTTTTTCTGACGAACATATAGTCATGAAAACCACTAGGTCCAATCTAAATTGGGAGGCTGATGACAACAGAAGGAATAAAAATGTGGGCAACTTTGACTGCCCCTGCACACAATTTTAAAATAAATGCTGGAGTGAAACTCCCCAGGCTGAACCCCACTGATGGCAGTACCCTCAATCTGCACAGCACTGTGAGGGTGTCTCCGAGGGCGGGGTGGGGCACTGGGGCCTGTCCCCTGCAGAGGAGGGGGGAAATCCCCCCTGCCCCATCAAAAAAAGTTTGTCCTACCTTCTAAATGTTAAAAACTCAGCAGTAAGTGTCCTTAATTGTTTACTACCCCGGTGTCATGCCTTCTGTGTTCCAGGGAGCAAATGCTGTGACTTTTTTTTTTTTATTATATCCAGATTGATCGACAGATATCTGAATTTCCTGTATGTACTTTATCTTGTTCACTGTGACTCACCGGGTTTTCAAAGTGTACACTTGAACTGGTTCTAAAATACATGCAATGAGTTGATTTACTTGTGGGGACAAGGGCCTTCCTCTGTGGACCCCAAATGTACTTGCTGGAAGGATGGAGGGCTGGGAGGACTCGTATGGTACTTATGTACATAAAATAGGCTCTGCTAATGTTTGTTTTAAGAATTAAGTGATATCCAGCTTCTGACTAGTGATAATTCCTTTCATTTCTCCTTGCCGGTGAATTTCTTCATAAATAGCAATATTCATATTTCAGAAGCCTCCAGATCTGCGGTTTTATTTCCACAAGAGAGGAGGTAGGTGTGTGTGTGTCTCTGGGCATGCCGGGGCCTGTGGCTTGTGGAAGGTGTGTATTCGGGAGGATGTGTGGGGATGGGGTACACTGGGGCTGCCTGTCAAGGGGGCCCCTGTTGGTGGGGGAGGGCAGGACCCCAGAGTGGGTGTTCTGTAGAAGGGTCCAGCGTACAGAAGGCCGTGTGCACGAACATGATGGGCAAAGCTGACACTGTGTCATGGAGTTCATCATCTCTCGCTTTGTCGCTCTTCATAAAATAGTCTCAAGCTCACATTAAAGAAAAGAGAAGGACATCAGAAGCAAAACTGAAGTGGAAGGAAATAACATGACACCAAAGTGTCATGTGTGAGAAGAAGAGGTAAAAGGAGTAATTCTCCAACACATAAGGATTTCTGTAGGAAATAAAATTAGGAGGCTAAATAGTGTGGAAGTGCAGTGATTTCTTCAAGGAGCAACTGAAGCAGACTTGATCACAGACGTGATAAGGTGTGGAAGGCCAGGGAGCCTCTGGGCACGGAGAACACATGCGCTGGGCCAAGACAAACGCCTCAGGTTCTAACACGAGAAATCAACATTAACTTTGGAAACTAGTTGTCTTTCAACCCAAAGAGTCCTAAGAGAATGCTTCTTACTAATAGCAAAATAACTCCTCAAATCTCTATGAAAGCTTTTGGAAGTACAAAGTCCCAAAGTACTCTTCACACATTAAACGGGGCTGTCAAAATAGAGCCCTAGGAGAGAAAATTATGAAGAACTTCTAAGATGCACTTTGACAAGGTCAGAGGGAAAATTATAAAGAATTTCCAAGACATATTTTTTGTTGCCTAGGGATTATAAGACTTTCTCATGTGGGCTTCACTGCAAACCTAAGAGAAAACATACACCATGTGTAAACTCAGTCATTCAAATGGAAACTCATAGCAATGGCAGCCTATGCCTCATTGTTCCATGGTTATATGCGCTGAGGTACAAGCCAGGTTCATCATTTGGGGCTGGGGACAAAAAAAGGAAAAGGAAGGAGCAGGGGGGAGAGGGAGGGAAGATGTAGCTGTCCGGGCATCACTGGTTAGATGGTGACAGTTTCACAAGCAGAAACAAGACAGTCATCCTTAATCTGGTCCTTTGGTAGGTCTTAGGAAAAATAAAAAGTGGTGTAGGAGCCATTTGGTGATGGCAAGAATGATAATATACACAAAATTAATGCCCTTGGTAAAGAGAAAATAAAAGGCATACAGGTTCATTGGTAGTGATGCAGATGGGAAGCCATGGGTGGGTATGCATTGACATTAGCATATAATTTTGACAGATGAAACTAGGGTTACGAGGATTCTCTTTGCAGGTGAAAGTCAAGAAAACAAATCAACAATCTTTAGGACAATGAACTCAACAACAAGGGTATCACGAATTACTACTAGCAATCAGATTACCAGGGCTTTGGGGGAGAATGGAGTCAGATTGCCCAGAGCTCCAGAAACAAAGAAGTGAGGAGTCCTCTACAGTCTAACTGCTAGGGCTGCCAGGTGCCCAGAGCTCCAGAAACAAAGAAGTGAGGAGTTCTCTACAGTCTAACTGCTAGGGCTGCCAGGTGCCCTCGGGGCCTGCCTGGCCTTCCACTCACAACTCCTCCAACAGGGATGTTACAGCGGATGGTTAAGGCTGTATTCGTGTCTGGGACAGCATAACTGAATGGAACACACCATGATGCAATGGTGCCTAAGGTCACCAGCATCGGGAAGCACACTGATAGCGGATGGAAGGAGGGGTCTCCACACAGAAGACCCCCACTCCCAGAGTGCTAGGTTCGCAAGCTTTGTGCATCACGTAGGTCTGTGACAAGTGTCTCCCTTGAGTAAAACCTCACTAATAGCAGGAGAACCTGACACACACAGAGTACAAGAATTTTTCATAGTGTTTTTGCTTCTCTTCTCTTCAAATGTCTACTCAGTTTTTTCGAAAATTTACATTATTTTTTTCCCAGATCACAGAGTAAAGAAAACATGTGAACAGGGCTGTATTATTAAGTGGATTAAGGAAGAACAACCTAATGAAAACACATCTCTCATGACAAACACAAAATTTAGTTACACTCTTTTTCTTTTCATTATTTTCCAATATTTCTACCAGAGAACATGTATTTCTTGTGCAATAAAAATAAAGGAGAACACTCTTACCATGTTTACCATTTCATTAAAAACTTCTCTGGAGATAAAATGGTAATCGACTCGGTCTCCTTCTCCAAAGTAAGGAGGTCTTGTGGTGTGACAGGCCCTGAAGACATAAAACAGATCATCTAGCCCATATCTAGTAAGTTAAAATCCAAATGGAAATGAGTTCGGTATAAAGTGTATTTGAAAAAAATTGACACTGACCCATAAATCATAAACGATAAGTCACGTAACAGTGACAGCGGTGTGGTTTTGCGAGGCTAGACTGGCTTCAGTGGCTCTACTCCAGAGCTGATGCAAAGTTAGGATCATCAACAGCAGCATTTTTATTCAATGTTATTTATGACCTTCTGAACCACCTCCTCTGCCACCACAGAATACTTTGGGGAAGTCTAACAATAGTTAATACTTACCTGTTTTCCACCCAAGTGTTTTCACGTTGTCTCTGATCTATGGGTGTTTTCTGCATATTCCTCTCTCATCCCTCCACCTGGCTGGCCCACTTGTCTTTGGGGACCAGTGTGTTACCCTCCTACAAAGCCTTTCTTGATCCCCTGTCACTGGATTGTGCACCCCTTCTTTGGTACACAAATCCTTGATGCACCCCCTGCTCTGCTGCTCCAGGGTTGAAGTGAGCTCACCCCACTGAGCTGCAGGACATGTCAACAAGGGGTAGGACCCTCCTCTGGGAGTCCATGATTCCGATGCTGCATAGAGCCTTTTCTGACCATCATCTGAAACAGCACAGCCACCCTCCCTTCCCCATTATTCTCTGTTACCAAAGCTGCTTTTTTTAACCCATATATCTGTATTTTCCCTATCTTCCTCAGCAGGGCATATGAGCAATGAGGGGAGGACTTTATCTTATTCATCTTGTTCACTGCTGCATTCCCAATGCCCCATCCTTAGTAGGCACTCCCTGAATGAAGAAATGCAACATGAAGTGGACAACAGCTCCAACAAACCCCATTTTATGGATGACTATAAACTGGCTGGTCCGAGCAAGGCAGTATCAGCCCCAGGACTCACCATGGGGTTCCCAACTAGCTCAGGACTCTTGATTCCATACTACTCTGACTTCTTAATGTAAAAGTCTGGGAATGCAAATCAATTTTAGATCATCCTGTTGTTTTAAAGTGGGAGATGAGGATATAGCATTGTTTTTATTTTACAGAAGATAAAACTGAGACACAGCAATTAAGTGACATGACTTAGTAGCAAGGCCAGGATGACTCCAACAGCAATTCCTTTTCATATCAAACTAAGAGGGTCAAGTTGCAACCACCAAAGCCTCTCCGTCACAAAATCTAAGTTTTATAATCCATGACACTGGCTCATCTTCCATGATATCAAGAATTAACTACATTAGCAAATATTAAGGTCTTAACCTCGCATTTGAACCGTATACTTGGGAAACAGAGTACATTTGAAGAGAAGATTCAAATCATCGCGACACTTGTTTTGTTGTTTGACTGCACAGGCATTTCTTCACACACCCTGGCCTGGCCGGGACCTGGGACCCTCATCTATCGGTATCCTTGGCAGCTGAGATAGATAAACCAGTGACTCAGCATCATGCCCTTGCTGGAGCTTTTATTCACTGCACTGACTTTGCATGCCCAACACAGACATGGAGCGGCAGGAATTGTTTTGGGGTTTCTAGAAGTGAGACAGGCAAAGCAGCAGTTGAAAGATTCTAGGCAGGTAATGAAGAGACGGCTTCATCAGCATGGACAATGCTGGTGACACAGCCTGCACCCGCATGCGGCAGGACCTGTGGTGACCAGAGGGTTTTCGCATCTATCCTCCGATGTTCATATGTAGAAATGGAAACTGAATACTTCACACTCACTGCGAAGTATGCTGCTCAAATAGAAAGTTTCAGAAGAATGACTTCATTGCGAAGGCAGTATTTCATTCAACTTCCTTAGAAAAAGTTTTTAGACAAAGAAGTTTGCTTTGGCCCTCACCTTTGGCCTTCATCTTCTCCGTATTTTAATTTCAGTTGTAACTTAACACATAGTTGACTGGTCACGAAAAAACTTGTGCCCTTTTCAAGGCCAAATGTTGACTGATAATGACTTAACTCATGCTTGCACTTGTGTTAGCTTTCGTATAAAACTGCCAGTCAACAATGTGTTACATTCCCATGAGTTCATCATTTACTAATGAACTTACTCATTAAATCATGTTTAATCAGTCAAATCATGGTTTGTAATGGGAGCCATACTCTGTTACTTTCACTTAATGGACAAGAGAATTGAGTTAGAGGTTAACCCCAGGCTACACCACCACGCCTAAAAGACTAAGGGGGAGCCGGACTTTCTAAAGACAAGTTCCATTGGCCAGCTGTCACCCAACGTCCTAAGAAACCAACTCCATGTGAGGAGGAGATGATCAGGAGGGAAAGGGATCTGGAAGGCCATGCCAAATCCTGGGATATTCAAATGCCCACAGAAATGTAATAGGATGATTAAGATGTCTAAGAAGGGCTAGCAGGTGGATGAGGAAGCAGAATTTTGTAAGTGGGCTTCAGAAGCACACAGACTGAGAAACTCAACTCTGGACCACATTGCCTCGGGAAATAATAAACTCCTTGTTACTGTACATAATGTAAACAGAGGCTTGGATGTGAGAGCCTCTAAATTCAGACAGATTATAGCATGCCATGTAGTAAGTGAACTCTTGCACTGGGTAGCCACAAAAGCCCTGCTATTCCCAGGGCATTTGCTAGGCAAATTAAATGGTTCCTGATGCTCAGTGCCAACTGTGTGTCATTGAACTGCTGGGGCACAATGTAAGAGACCAGCAACACAGAAGGTTCCAGCACATACTGTGTCTGAGTATCAAATTCACAGTACTTTCTAACTCACCATCACCCCGTCACTATATCCCACCTGGTCTCCCCGCCAAGCCCTCTTCCAAAGGCTGTGATGCAACAGGGTATGCTAACATGCAGCTGTGACCAGGTCGGCCCCTGCTTAGAGACTCTTTAGGATCTGCCATTTCTCACCGTACTTTAGGCTGAGCCTTTCTACAGAGAGCACTTTCAGTGGATGCAACATGCCTGTTCGTTCTCTCCGGCGCCCAAACTCCGCTGGAGCCCATGGCCCAGCCTGCTCCTCTTGGACGTCTTCTGTCTCAGAGGTGTTGACTGCCCTCGTCTCAGTGCCCGTCAGACAAGAACCTTGTTTGCCTGCACTTAACTAGGTACTAGATTGCCAGCTGCCAAGAGGACAGGATCCACGTCTGCCATTTTACACTTATCACCAGCACGTGGCCACATGGATGGTGCCCTGTAGACACTGAGTGAATGGCCAAAGGAACCTTCGCCACAGCTGTGTAAGCAGATTGGCCTAGACAGCGGCATTTGCCAGCTGTAGCTCACAGCAGCTCATTTAGCTAAGTAGCTTGTGTGGTCTTTCACGTTGCTCTGTTACAGTGTTAAAAGTAATTAGATTTGGTAGTCAACATCATGCAAAGGGTTATGAAAATGGAAAGCTCTAAAACAGGGATCTAAGGAGGAATCAAGGTTCCCTTTCATGACTATTCGGATTACTTGAATGGTCTTCAGTCTAGAAGATGACCGGATGAGCTGGTGTTGCTTTGTGGTTCCCTCAGAAGCCAGCACTCTCCCAGGAAGCCACTGAGTGGGGAGGTAACATTAAGGTTGGAAATGGAGAAACTCTGACAGTAGTAAATCCATATTTCTAGTCCACTGATAATACGTGTAAAGAACATCCAACCTACTTCTAGAGTGAAGAACAAATAGTAAATTCAACCCTAAGACAAGTGCATCATCCCTCAACCACACCGATATTTGTCGTATCACCAGTTATGTTTTCAATATCTATATATCTGGATATGAAACTTAGCACATGAACATTTCGCTGAACGCTTTGGCCTTGAATCAGCATAGTTTAAAAAGGAAACCAAAACACCGGGAGAAAAGTAAGAGGGAAAGAAAAGATTTAAGCAAATAACAGAGACAGTGCCTTTGCAAATGCTTATATTCCATGGTAAGTCCATGCTTGTGCCTTTTTTCCTTTCCATTTAATTAAAAATGAATACATTCTATTTTGGATAAAGACTAAAAGAAGCCTCCGCTGCACTCGCCCACCTTGGGTGCTGTGCTGCCTGGGCCGCAGCAGGTGTGGCAGCTGTCCCCACGGGCACGGGCGCCACTGCTCCGCCTGCTGCAGAGGGACGCGCCGGGCCTGTAGGCTCTACAGTGCTCTTGCCAGGATGCTGAACAGCAGCGCTGCCTCCCAGGACGCAGAGTATTTGGAACCCACTGGCCCTACAGAGCTCCCTGGGGAAGGCAGGGCAGTCCTGCCCAATCGACCTCCCTGGTTCCACAGGACCTTCGTGGATCTGAAGACAGACTGGCCCAGCAGCCACCCACCTACTAGGGTCATGCAATGGAACGTCCTTGCCCAAGCTCTTCGAAAAGCCGAGGACCACTTTGAACAATGTCCTGTGGGAGCACTTTTCAGTGGAAAGGAAGGATCTCCTCCTACAGAAAATCCTAGGCTACCAGCCACATATATTATGCCTCCAAGAGGCGGACCACTATTTTGACAGACTGGGCTATGAGTCACATTTTCCCACAGCCCTGGCGACTTTGTCTAGATGTGGAACACAACAATGGACCAGGTGGCTGTACTCCGTTTTTCCTCCAGAACTGACCCAAGCTAGTCACTGTGTTAATATTAGGCTGATGGCATGACATTGAAAACCAATCAGGTGGCCATTGCCCAGACCCTAGAGTGCAATGAGTCCCATGGACAGTTTTCCATCACTGTCACCCACTTAAAAGCCTGGATAGGCTGGGAGCAGGGTCGATCAGCTCAAGGCTGTGACCTTCTCCAGCACCTGCAGAACATCACCCAAGGAGCCAAGGGTTCCCTTATTGTTTGTGGGGACTCCAATGACGAGCTGACAGGGGAAGTCTACAAATACCCTGCTTCCGCCAGCCTCACCCTGAGCAGCGCCTACAAGCTGCTGGGAGCTGACGGGCTGCTGGGATCTCCACACACCACCTGGAAGACGGGACCTTGAGAAAGAGGAGTGTGGACCACCCTGGACTACATCTGGTACCCTAGCATGCTCTGAGTGTGTAGTCAGCTCGATTTGCTCATGAAGAACAGACTGGGCCCAAATGGCCACCACACTTCCGTTATCCTTCAGACCACCTGTTTCCAGTGTGTGACTTCTGCTTTCATGAGGAACCCGATGGACTTTTGTATGCACTTTTGTGTCTTTTAAATCAGAGTCTTGAGCAGGGATGCTTCAGGAAACTGAAAAAGGGTAAGAGGTTGCCTGACGAAGCCACTTTGTTTCTCTCACTTCCCTTTCCATGTTCCCAGCGTGCCCTTGGGAAGGAATCCTACTCGTTCACAAACCTTTTCCATTAAAACCTACAGCAAAGCCTTGGCTGGGGGCACAGCAGATAAGGTGCCAACCTGAGAATCCAAAGGTCAGTGTTTCGAGTCCCCAGCCAGGGCACATAACCAGGTTGCAGGACAGGTCTCCAGCCAGATCTGTAGCTGGAGGCAGGTGAAAGGCAACCATACATTGATGTCTCTCTCCCTCTTTGCCTCTCTTCTTTCCTCTCTCTAAAAATAATAAAATCTTAAAAAAACAAAACAAACAAAAAAACCCCTAAAAAAACAAAACCTACAGAAAAAAAGATGTCTGCACTCCAGTTTTGCCTTGCATTGCTTTCCTTCCTTTAGCATTACATTTAGATCAATGAAGGACATTGAACTTCACTGTTCGGAAGCTTTCAGTTTGATGATGCTATAGGAAAACACTTTCTTGCATCCATAATGAACAGGTTTGCAGAAGCAAGTTCTCTAGACAGAATTTCCAGTTATTTATTTGTGGTCTTAAATTCAACAAGATATGCATGGCCATATGTATTTTTTAATATCTTCATGTAAAATTAATAAATTTTAGCATCATAAACATTTTAAAACCATGCAAAATGTAAGTAAGAGAACAATTTATGGTTATTTCCCTAAGGCTTCAAGATGTTTTTATTTGGGGTGTAACAAAGGAACTATTTAGCCTCGGGGTACCAGAGTTTTCTTTGTTTTGTAAGTGAAAATATCAAGTCTTCTTGATAAGTTCTTCAAATAATTCTTGCTGTACCTCCATTTTCTCCATGACCACATTTCTTTTCCTTTTTTTTTTTTTTTAACCTTTACAAAAAACAATATTTCACTCATTATTTTTAGAGAGGTTGGGAAGGGAGGAAGAAAGGGAGAGAAACATCAATGTATGGTTGCCTTTCACATGCCTCCAGCTGGGGACCTGGCTGGAGACCTGGCTTGCAATGTAGTTATATGCCCTAACAGGGAATCGAACCAGCAATCCTTTGGTTTGCCTATCCACAGAGCCATACCATCCATGGCTGATTGTATTTCTTGAAAAGAGTCCATGCCAGTCAGACTTTTGTTAATTAACTGCTGTTTTGCATTTATAGCTTTCCATTGAAATGCTATTGTATATACATTTGAGGTCACTCAATGTCATTATCACTTGCATTTGATTGTGCTTTTCATAGTTAAGTACTTTATTTAGGAGCTGTTTGTTATGTGGCATTGATGAAGAAAGTCAGTGGGACCTTTTCAGAGATAGGAAACTAAACAGCCTGTTCATGAGGTTGTCATGGAAATTTCCTAAGACATCAGGTGACTAGTTCAAAGCATCTAGAAAGAATGTAAAAAGATAGATAACCTGGAATTCTCTTTCATCAGAAAAAGTGTTGAAGATAAAGGCAAAACTCCTTCCAAACAAAATCCCAGCAACTAATCTACTGATAACTGATAAATTTTTAATCCGTGAGTTGTATATATATTTAAGATAAAGCCTTTTGAAAGAAAAACAATTAAAAAGAAGAAAATAAACCTCAAGAAAAGCAATGACTTGCCCCTGATGTGCTTTGGGTTTATTATTTGTTTTCATTAGAAAGTTGCTGCACAGAGGAGAGCAGGGAGGGGGAGAAGGAAGAAAGGGAAAGATCTCGTCAAGGAGCAGGTATAAATGGCCTGTGGACACGGACAACAGAGCAGAGACTGACTATGGGAAGAAAGGCATAAAGCTCATCTTAGGATTTCCCTCCTGCCTTCTTTCACCTCCACACAGATTGCACATGGCACTCTAAGGTTTGAGTTCCCTGCTAGATCATAAATCTAATTAAGAAAAGGATCTCACCAATCTCCTCCCCACTGTACCTTCAGGACCTAGCACATGGGAGGAACTCAATAAGTATTTATTAAAAGAAAGGATGAACAAATGAATAAATCCTTTCATCTTTCCATATATCCATCAGGGGAGGCTGGGGAAAATCACCTATGCTTCTTGTCACAGTAATTTCCCACTAAACGTTGGGAACAACAATACTGTTAAACCATTCATCCATGTGCCCACTTCGTCAGTCAGTCATTCAGCTCACAAACATGTGTCATGCAGGTACTAAACACCTGGCCATCTGCTGAGCACTGAGTACCCAATGGTGGGCAGCACTGACATTGGTCCCTACCCACACTAGACATACAGACAGCAGGGAAAAAAGACATTACATAAATTAATCAGAAGCATGATGAGTCGACTTTCTAAGAGGGGAAATTTGAAATTTAATGAAAACGAATAATGGGGTGGGGGCACTACCCAGATGAGAATGTGAAGGCAGACTGGATCAGAATCTTGGTGATGAGCCAATAAGCACCTCCCACATTGGACCCAGCGTGTCTCAGCAGTGTGTGCCACTAACAAACATGAAGGACAGGGCCGCCAACCATTTGCATCATAACTGGTATCCAAAATATGGGAGGAATTCTAATCAGAGAAGGCCCTGGTTCCCTCCACTTGCTTTTCTAAAAGTCCCCAGCTTTACATATTAGCACGTAGTCAGGGTTCACACTTTGGCCCTAGTTTGACCTTCTATCCTCTGTGTTCCAATGGTCTTTCCAACAGGCTCAGGCAGTACTCTTATGTGGGCATTAGGGCTTTCTACGCGTGTTTGTTCTAATATGAAGCTTTATTTTTGTTACTTCAGGGTACTTGAAATATATTAATGAGTAAATTATTCTTCAGTACTTGGATTCTAAAGTTGCTTAAACAAGGAATGCAATTTTAGATACCTAAAGAAACAGACCTGTTTAGAATAGTACTTACATCAGTTTGAACACATGTGCCATGAGGGAAGGAACTTTCCTGTCACGGCCTTAGAAAACAATTTGCATTTATTTTGCTTACTGTCCTACGTTCCTTGCAGCCACACCCTTGCTCAATAACAAACACCACTAATCTAAAAGTAATTTCTTTGTCAAATAAATAAGGACACCAGTTTGAAACGCCATTGTGATCTTTCTAAATCTGACTCTCAGAAACTTTTCCTCAGTCTGTAAATCCAGCTGAAGGTTTATTTGGGATGGTTCTAGTTTTCTGGGTATTTCTTGATTTTACCTGGGTCATTAGGGAATCACATGGCAAAATATTCATTCCAAAAAAACTCACAATGCCGTTGAGTGCTAACCTGCGGGAAGGGCAAGGAGAGGCTTCTGCCCCAACAGGCCTGGGAAGAGGAAGCCGGCATAGAGAGCTGCCAGCAGAGACCAGGAGAGGCTGCGTGTCACCCTGTCACCAATGCACATATCCGCCCACCACACCTGGTGACACTGTGATCCATGCCGTCACACCGCACATGGCAACAGGATGAGCCCACATTCCTATGCCACCATGCTTAATTAGAAACATGTATTTCCAAACCTTGGAGGGTGGTTTCAGCTATCACTGAATCAAACTTAAAACATTTGGAGGATTCAAGTAAAAAAAGATACATAGTATATGTCACAGAGCAGTAAGTGGTTAAGAAGTGAATAAGCCTTCTATGCCCATGTTTAAACTTGCTTAAAATTAATAGCCAAGCCCTGGCTGGTGGCACAGTGGATAAGGTGCTGACCTGCGAACCCAAAGGTCACTGGTTCAATTCCCAGCCAGGGCTCATAACCAGGTTGCAAGCCAGGTCTCCAGCCAGGTCTGTGGCTGGAGGCAGGTGAAAGGCAACCATACTTGATGTTTCTCTCCCTCTCTCCCTTCCCCTCTCTATGGAAATGATAAGTAAAAAATCTTTAATAAACAAACAAATAACTAAATGAAAGATATCGCCAAAAAAATTAATAGCCCAAATCAGCAATATCTGACCTTTTCCAGTCTTACCAGCCCAATAAACAAACTCACCCGTATCTGAAGTAAGTGCTGAACTGTCTGGAGAGGCGGTGGGCAAGTTCTCGTTTTCCACAAGCTTCGGGACCCACCAATACCAGCAGGGGATAAGGGGCATCCAGGCTGGGCAGAGTGCTGTAACACAGAACGGGGGCAGTGACGGGTCTGCCCAGGTCAGGGGCGCGGTGCCGTGGCCGCACGCAGCGCAGAGCGCCTCTGTCACAGTCAGTAACCCAGCAGCCGAACACTGGCTACAGGCAGGCTGGTCTTACTGCCAGAAGCCCGCTGATCACCGTCCTATGCCAAAAATAATATTCAAAGCACAGATAACATGTAAACTCCGAATCTGAAATAACCAAAATTTACCTGAGCAATGACTATGTTCCAGGCACCGTTCTAGGAGTTTTACAGGTATTACCTCACTTAGTTATCACAGGAAGCTAATGAAGACATTTCCAGCATTATCCTCATTTAACACATGAAGACTGAAATACCAAGAGGTTGATTAACTGCTCAGAATAACAACTGGAGGGGGAAAAAAAGGGCTGCTGTATAAACGTAGGCCTGGCTTCTGAGCTGCGACAGCTAGAGTAAAGAACGTGTTTACTGCTCAAGTCTCCTGCAGCATGCCGAGCTAAAACGCCGGATTCCACTCATGACATTATCACAGAATGAGCACAATGTTTTAAATAAACATGGGGCTAAGGTGTGAATTCTATAAAGAATGGGCATGGTGGCATAAGTTTTCAATCTCTCTGAATAACCCAGGTAAAAACAAAAAAACTCAAGAGCAAAAGCCCATGGAAAACACGTGTCATGGCCCAGGTGATGAGGCATCTCCCCAACCGTAATCCCGTGCAGGGGGAGAAAGGAAGAAGCAATGGGGCAGCATCCACTGCACCTGAGAACAGGGAGCCGCCGGGAAGCAGGCAGGCTGGGACTGAACGTGTGCAGAAACCTGTGCACAAAGGTTCACAGCGGCTGTGTTTGAAACAGCCACAAACTGCCATCAGCCCAAATAGACCATTAAACTAACTGAGGTGCATCCGTACCAAGGAACGCTACTCAGCAACCAAAAGTAATGAACTACTGATACATCCAACAACTTGGATGAATCTCCAGGGAATGAGGCTAAGAAAAGAAAACTAATCCCAAAGATGATACGCTGTATCATTTCACTGATATCACACTGGTGAAATGACACATTGCACAGATGGGGAACAGATTATTGATTGCCAGAGGTGAGGAGAGATGAGAGGGAGAGAGGTGGCTGTGGCTGCACAAGGCAAGCCCAGGGACCTTCGTGACGGAACTCTTCTGCACTTGACTGCCCATGTGGTGAAACTGCAGAGAACTAAATGCACACAGGAGGACTTGCAGGAGAGCGGGATGCCGGTAAGGCTGGTGGACTGCAGAAGTGCCAGTTTTCTGGTTTTGACAGTCTCCCGTCACTATGCAGCATGTTACCACTGGGGGAAACGGGGAAAGATGCATGGTATTTCTCTGTATTTCTTACGACTGCACGTGGACCTAAAATTATCTCAAAAGAATTCTTTAATACTCAAAGAGAACAGCTTGAGAGAAAGTGACAAATGATGGAAATAGGCAATGAGATCGTCCTCCTGAAGAAGGAAACCAAAGCAAAGGAACAGAGCAAATGTTAAGGTACATAATTTAAGAAAACTTCCCTGAAATAAAAAATAAAGCATAACCATGTGTTATAAAAGAACACACAGCAAACCTGAGAATATTAGCCCAGAATGACAAATACTAAGACAGCCTAGAAAAATTAATGGACTGAAAAGAAAACTGTTCAGCTAAAAAAAGAATATACATGACTTATAAGAGAAAGAAAATCAAATTATCACATTTTTGACAGCAATGTTTTGTACTAAAAATAATGAAGTAACACCTTTAATATATTCAAGGAATAAAGTATGAGCCATGAACTTCATAGACTATAGCAAAGATGACTTTGACTATAAAGGGCAGGGAATATTATCAGCAAGGGACACTGATCCCAAAGACTGTCCTAAGGAATCTACTAGAGAACAAGCTTCCCACAACTGAAATGACTCCAGAGACATCAATATAAGGGCTGGAAATGAGCAATTAGCACGCAGTTATCACAGAGCCAAGACTAAATGACAGCGAAGGAGAGTGTGCCGCATGTGATGGATATATGTTCTGACAATGTAAGTACAGTCAACTATTTTTAAAATGGGGTGATTGACACTTACATAAGAGAGATACAATAGGCAAATTCAGAGAGACAGAAAGTAGAAGTTAGATTGATCTATCTAGGTATAGATTAGACAGATATAAACAGGGTGGACAGATGTAGATATTAATAGATAGGTACACATAGGATAGGTGAACACATGAATGGAACGGAGGGAGGGAAGGAATACATCAATGTGTTCGTAGGTCTGTCCACTACAAGTCCTAGAAACAGTGACTCACCTGATAGTAATGATTATCTCTAGCACTAATAGATTATGATTGGAAAATGCCATTTTTCACTAAAACAAACCACGGAGCCTTGGAGAAATGGGTAATTCCAAAATTTGAACAGCATGGTACAAGATGAGCCATTAGAACCTTGTCATTCCAAAGAGCAAGAAGTTATCAATGACCAGAATCAAGGGTCTGCTGGGTCTTTTTTTTTTTTTTTAAAGATTTTATTTATTATTTTTAGAGAGAGGGAAAAGGAGAGGCAGAGAGGGAGAAAGACACCTATATATGGTTGCCTTCCGCCTGCTTCCAGCTACCGACCTGGCTAGCAACTTGGTTATGTGCCCTGGCTGGGAATTGAACCAGTGACCTTTGGGTTCGCAGGTCAGCACCTATCCACTGAGCCACCAGCCAGGGCTTGCTGGGTCATTTTTAAAAGTTGATTTTTTCAGAGAGAGAGAGAAGGGAGGAAAGGAGGGAGGGAGAGAGAGGGAGAAACAGAGATTTGTTGTTCCCCTGATTCATGCATTCACTGGTTGACTCTTGTATGTACCCTGACCAGGGATTGAACCCACAACCTTGGTGTATAGAGACAATGCTCTAAGCAACTAAGCTACCCAGCTATGGCCAGGGTCATGTTAGTACTGTATCTTAACCCCAATCACAGCAGGAGAGGGAACAGTGATTCCCTCAAAGTGCAGCAAAGCAGTACTGAGGTCAAGAGTCAGGGTTCCTCTCCTGGGGCTGCCAGAGAGCAGTGAGCTGGTCAGAGCAGGACAGGCAGTGCCAGGCCTGCTCCTGCCCCCATGAACCTCTCACAGGGAACACTGCTTCCCCTGGGAGCACCTGGGTCGCTTGGCCATTTGTTCTTATCTGGCTCAACAGCCAGAAATGATCATGAAATATGGGCTTATCAGACACTGCTGTACATTTCTTTGATACATATTTTTATATGAATGTGCCCTAAAGCATGAAACAACTAGCAATCTTCATAAACTAAAAAAGAAATACAATGAGGACATAAATGCTCTTTTTTAAAAAAACAAATAAAATGTACTTTTCCAGATATATGTGAATAAATGATAAATCATTTCACCTAGAGGGCTATCATAAATATATAAAACTGTCAAGGTCTGCATTATTAAATTACATGTAAAAAATCATGTCCTGGATGCAAAATAAAACATTTCGCTCCCTGTGGGAAACCAACCATGTGCTATACAGAAGCAAATACCACATCAAGAAGAGAAGCCATTTATAACCCAGAGATCTTACACGTATTTTTAAAATGCCTTTGGGTATTGATAGAATTTCTTCATTGCACTTGTAGCCTAAATGGCCATCTGCTCTGACAGACTGTTCAAAAGGAACAGGAGAAACCATGGTAAATCTGTCTTTGAACTTAGAGGTGAGAGACTATTCATGTGTTCACCCAGGTTGTGCAGCTGCTCTGAGTGCAATCCCTAAAAAAAAAAAAAAGACTCCTAGGCTTCCCTTGGGCTGCTGGGCTTCCTTCTAGGGGAGCTCTAACAACCTGCATGGGCTATTCTCCGGCAGGGTACCTAGCGTCTACTCACAGCTAAGGAAAAATGTACAATGGACAGAAAGGATCACAATGGTCTACCCTACAGCAAAAAAAAAAAAAAAAAAAAAAAAAAGAAAAGAAAAGAAAAGAAAAGAAAAAAGAAAGAGAAAAAGAAAAGAAACCAACTCTGCCCTGACTGATGTGGCCCGGGGGCTGGGCGTTATCCTCAGGGTCACCAGTTCAATTCCCAGTCAGGGCACTTCCCCAGGTTGCAGGCCAGGCCCCTGGTTGGGGGCATGTGAGAGGCAAACCAGTCAATGTATTTCTTGCACATCAATGTTTCTCTCCCCCAGCCCCCTCTCTCTAAAAATAAAATACATTTAAAAACTGACAAACTCCTTTTAATCATTATTATTTCACTGTGCTGTGTCACAGGCTAGCCACCCTTCAGGGGCCAGATGACAGAGAGAAGAGGCACCCACTCATCACCACACTTGGGAATCGCAGGGGCCCATATTCAAGCATGTAAAAACCTGCTATAACTGAGGCCACACTACCAAATAAAGGCCTGGCCCCTGCCCTTGGATGAGGTGAGCAAGGACAGGTCACAAACTAGGCGGCCACGGAAAATGATGCATTGTCCTGGGCCCACTGCCCTGAGTTCCATCCTGAGGCTCCCTCATAAATAAATACCTGTCAAAGATCCTCTGCGGCTGCATCATGCTCTGGACAACATGGGTCAGGTGATCTTGGGCTGCGACCACTTCCGGGGGAGGGTTGTAGTTATTCACTGCTGCAACCTTTCCCAGGATTCGAAATGCAGAAAGGAAACAAATTTCATTTCTAAAGGAGCACGCAAGGCTTCGATGGTCTTTAATGAACTAGTCTGGATGTGCAACCAAGTAGAGAAAATTGGACGTGTGCTCGTGAACCTTTGTGCTCAGCCTTCATGTCTACTCTAGCTTTCCCAAAACTTAAATAATCATTATTTTAAAATGTCAGCTGGAGTCCCTTGGTCCTCTACTTATTTCTAGTTTCAGGTTTAGGAGGGGAAAAAGCAAAAACAGAAACAAAACCTCAAAAGTCCAAGATTACCTTTGATACAGTAAACATCCCGACTTTTTCAGCAGCAGAAGAAATAAAACACACAGTTTCAGATTTCAGGTAGTTGATCCTACAGAATTTTTTTCTCCTGCTATCTCACCAACCACACACTATTCTGATTATCTCAAATTCTAATAACACCTCCTCCTCCTTTTCCTAAGGTTCAGCCCTCTATCCTCTCATTTTGGTCATCCCTCTAAATCCATATGCTGTCTGCCGCCACCTTTCCTTAGTTCACAGCTTTGAATTTTATTCCCTTTGCAAAAAGTGAAAGGGAAAGAGAACTCTAGTAAGCCCCCCTGAGTGTAAGAATAACAACAGACTCCCATCTGCAACTGTTTTTAACCAAGATTTCAGAAAGGCATTTACGAAATGGCGTATCTGTCTCTCTACACATTTATACCTGTCTTCATTCCCATTTCAAATTTGCATCCAAGGTAAGACATTCCTCATTCATGGAGACTTCAGCTGTCCCCAGTCACTAACGCAAGGCAAACCAGCTGGCACAGGTATGGCGCAGGGGACACAGGTGCTAGCATTTAGTAACTCTGGAACTGTGTGTCCAGAGGAGTTATCATCTTAAAGAGCAGAATTAAAGATTTAAAATGTCAGTGGAGTGATTCACTGGAGTACCTTTTGAGTACGTGGTAAATGACATGATAATATATGTCATTATTAAATGAATTTTTAGAGTAGCGCATACAATGACACACCCTGCAAATAAGACAGTTCTCTAAATTAATAGTCCGCCATACTAGTTCTCTAAATGAATAGCCTTCCAGCCCACGTGGAATGCTGCTGCCAAATCTGGGCTGATGTTCAGCTTTGCAGGGGGTTAAACTGACGGATCCTAGGACAAGGAAACATTTCCTCAACAAATAACTTACATGTTGTAAATTAATTACATGTGTCATTTATTATACTTATTGGTCCTGCAACAGGCAGTGTAAGCCTTTCAGCCTATTAACTCAGAAACACATGAGATAATATGATTACATACCTTTTCTTCCACTTTAATCTTCTTCTGATCTAATTCTGTTAACCGTAGTACCATAAAAATGACGAAGAGCCAATATTCAGATTTTTCCTTTTGAAAATATCAAGAGGGCAATTCAGTTGCTTTCCTTTTCCCAAATTAACAAGCACCAACATTCTACTTTCTGAGCACTGGTCCGCCACCCACAACCCGATGTCAATCACGTATGCACATCCCTATCAGTCTACACTCTCACACTTACCAGGCCCCTTATACTAACAACTCAAATGCACATGGTGCCTTGTAACTTATAAAGCTTTTCAAATGTGTCATCTTGTTCATCTCCCCGTGAGATAAGCAGGACAGGTACGATTATCTTCATTTCTAGAGAGAAAACCAACTAAGTAAGCCCCACAGAGGAGAAGCACTTAATCCAAGGTTTCATGACCAGTCACTAAACCCTGTCTTCTAACTCAGTGATTTCCATCTCATGATACATATAAACTAATTACTAAAATTCTGTAATTCTGTAAAAATATATATTCTTGCCAATCTGACAAAAAAAATATAGGTGTCATGTTGACTTACAAAAAATAATAATAGTAATTACCTACCCTATTTGCTCCAAAGTGACATTTTAAAAAATCAAGTGCTTATACTAGTATATAAGGACTTCTGGTACCAAGAATTAATCAATCAGGTGCAAACAAATTATGAGATGTGACCAAATAGGTGCAACTATGTTGTATGACCTATAAATATATTCATGGTTCAAGACATGCCCTTCACACCAAATGGCTATTGTGTTCGATGTTGTTTTTTTTTTGACAGCCTAAGGGGAAAAAAAGGTCAGTGCCCTTGACTAAGTAATCAGGCACTGCATGTTTTAAAAAAACGTTGCGGCACGCCAGTTGAAAGAATTAAAGAAAAATCTGAAAATCACCCTTACTAACTCCAAAGAATTTCATTATTACACATAGTGAAACATTACTTATTATTACTTTGTCACTTAATTACAACTTTGTTTCACTTTGTATTAATTTGTATCATTTATTGAGTTTCATAATGATAAAATGATAGTCACTTATGGAATGAATTCCTTAATACTTCCTACCATCTGCTGTGTTAGGATTATCTGCCTTTTAAAAATCCAATTGCAGATTTTGCATTCTGAAGCTGCCGCTTCTGGAAGGGAACAATATTAGTGAATGATGCATTTTATAGATGAGAATGTGCATTAAATAAATACACACTCTTCATGGCTCGGAAACTAGTGGGTAATGGCCACTTGGAGCCTTGCTGCCTTCTTTCCCAGAGGTGTTTTTCAATCACCTGCCACTATTCCTAGGGCGCAAGATGCTTTTATTTTCAAATCTTCGCTTTTCACTTTTAACTTGATTTTATTTTTATTTTTTGCCTCTCCAGACATTTAATCAAGATACACACAAAAACAAAGGTACTAAGAGATACATACAAATTCAAGAGCCTGTAGAAAGGGAAGTGAGGGACAGGTAGAAGAGTGGAAGGAGGGGAGGGAGCGAAGAGGGAGGCACAGTGGCTGGGAGAAGGGACCTGCCCGTCGAAAACAAGACGAGGCCTGAAAAACTCTCATAGGTCTCTGAACCCCAAAGAATCCACGGGAAACACATCTTTTCCCTGTAACTATGTTACAACACAGACTTCACAATGGTATGCAGACAGTTTTGTTAGGCATTTAATCTTCGGCTTTGCTCTGGGGACAAAACAGGCACCGTACTCTGTCTATACCCGCAGCTCCACGCTCCATCCGCCATCTCAATAGCTCCCTCCTGCCACCTCTATGACCTGCTGGGCGACTCACAAATGGCCCCGCAGGGCAATTTCAGGCTTTATTTTTACTGACCGGGGTGCGCAAGGTGCTACCTGGCTTACCCCCCACCAACGCTGCTGAGAGGTTGAGAATGAAGACACACGGATTCATGTTCCTGCTGGTCTCTGTCAGCAGTACTCAAGGATGAGCTCCAAGAAAGCTCCCATCCCCCTCCCCTGATACGAACGATCTCTGTACCTGGATCGGATTTCTTAGCAGATTAAGAACTCGAAGGAGAGGTAGATTTTCGATGTATTCTATTTCGCTCAGTTCAGCAACCTGTTTAATCCAAGAAACACAACATTCTGAATAAGACTGGATGCACAAAGGTCATAGATAGAAGGCCTGATCTAAGAGGGGATACTTTGGGTCCTTTAAGTTCGACCAATTTTTAAAATTGCTCCACTGACTATCCAGCTTTGTAGCGGGAATTCCACCAAGTGGAAAGCAAGGAAATGAGTGCTGGCAAACACACAGCCCCCTTTTCCTTTTCCCTCTCTGGCTAGAGAACAGTAACGTGTTCGTCCTACCAGCCACGTTTATTTAAAGTGGAAATAAAATAGGACATAGAATCAGAGAAACGGTACAAAAGTGCACGCAAAGGCTACCTGTTTCTTCCCAACCACCCTGCCCCGTCTCAGCGGTCAGTTCCTAACCCGCTTCTGCTGGCCTAGTTAACTGACTACTGAACCCTTCTTACTGCATGTACATGTGTAGCTCTATTTTTTCACTACAAGATAACTTTTTACAAGAACCTAGTATAAAGGATCCATGGACATGGACAACAGGTGTTTTTTTTCCTTTGGGGGGAAAGGGTGGGTGGGGAGGGGGACAGAGGGGAGCAAAAAGGGGATGGATGTAATACAACAATAAAATTTTTTATAAAGGTAACTTTTTAAAGGAAAGATGAAAATACACATCGTATGACATATTTCCTGACATGGGTGTTACACAGGTGTTCACTTCAAAATTTTCTGATAAACTGTGCAGTTATGTTTTACACTCTCTTCTGTGTAGGTTAAGTTTCACAACTTTTAAAAGGGAAAAAAGGAGTCTTTAATTTGAACAAGGACAGACAGAGCTTGGGTTTCAGGGTGCCTGAATTTACCCCTACACAGAACACAAACGCTTATACATAACTTTCCAGTAATTAGCATAACTACAATTTTATTTCAAATATAGATATTGAACTTTTGCAAAAACAATCATCACTTTTCATTTCTATTTCTCCCCAAGTCATTTCTGCATGCATTGTAAAAGCACTCCAACAGCATGGTCACAGAGAATTCCTGAGTTATCCAATCACAGACGCAGCTAAACCGTGAACTATTTGCAAAGCTAAATCAGGGCAAGCACATACAGGTCATGTGTGAAGGCTGCCATTTTCAAAGATACAACGAGAAAGGCAAATTCCGAGTTACTATATGCAATCTGCCCACATGAATCTGTTGGGAGCAGCATTATGCCATTATACACAGCTTTCTCTGTAAGATGACCGGCCAGCCCCTAAGGCTGCCATTTGGGTCAGCGACAAGATAAAAGGATCAGTTTTTTACATTGTGTTGTTCAGAATGAGAGAAAAGCCAACTTTGCTCACAATGGTCCAGTTATAACTTGAGAAGAGTGGCTTGATTTCCCTGTAGTAGGCAACCTGAGTGCCTGGGCCTAACACAAATGTTAGGGGCTGGTTTCCTGCAGTCACTGTGTCTCACCAACAAGTCCTGGCCCTGTGCACTCATGGACACTGCTGGCGAGCATGGCATGTTCTTTCTAAAGGGAAACCTGTATTAAAAATGCATAAGCTATGAATGAGCTACCCCACTTCAGTAGGTTTATACTGAAAAGATCATCAGACAGGAAAAAATTACATACAAGAATGACTGTACCATGGCTCATTTAATAACATAATAATGATGGAGCTTCTAGGAATTTAGACTATTTTTTATTTTTATTGAGGAAATTAGACAGCATTCTTACATCTAATTGTGAAATAATGACACTAAGTCTCAGAAAAGTAAAATGACATTCATTAAGTAAGATTTTGGGGATACATTTTAAATTACAGAAATGACATCCAGCCCCGGCTGGTGGCACAGTGGATGAGGTACTGGCCTGCAAACCCAAAGATCATTGGTTCAATTCCCCGTCTGGGTACATAACCAGGTCTCCAGCCAGGTCTCCAGTTGGAGGCAGGTGAAAGGCAACCATACATTGATGTTTCTTTCCCTGTCTCCCTCCCCTCTCTCTAAAAATAATAAAATCTTTTTTAAAAATGACATCCAATCTAGCAAGGACTATAGAGTAGAAAGTGACAAAAATCTCTAAATCACCAGCTGATGATAAACATTTGCAAAGGAATGCAAAAGAGATGTTTAAATGATCACATGAAGTACAACAATGTTTCAAAAGCTAAAACCAAGTAAATAGTACTGACGAAAATGCTACCAATAAAACAATATTCCTAACATCAAATTAATCATGAGAAGCAGTAGCTACATATTTTTTATTTTTTTAATTAAAAGATTTTATTTATTATTTTTAGAAAGAGGGGAAAGGAGAGAGGCAGAGAGGGAGAGAGACATCAATGTCTGGTTGCCTTTCACCTGCCTCCAGCTACAGACCTGGCTGGAGACCTGGCTTGCAACCCGGTTATGTGCCCTGGCTGGGAATCGAACCAGTGACCTTTGGGTTCACAGGCTGGTGCCTTATCCACTGTGCCACCAGGCAGGGCTTATTTCTTATTATTTCTTATCGAAGAGACAGAGGGAAACATTGATGAATGAAAGATACATCCCTCTTGCGTCTTATACGATCCCACTTGGAAACCTAGCTAGCAACCCAGGCATGTGTCCTGACTGTGACTGGAACCAGCAAACTTTCAGTTCTCAGGCTGGTACTCAAACCACTGACCCACACCAGCCAGGACTTACATTTCTTTTAAATGACAAATTTTCCATCCCTGATACATAGCTTTCTCAGGAGAGCTGGAGCGATCTCTGAGGAAATCTTTAGATGGCTCAAAAGAATATTTCAGAGTGCTGTTGGTTGCTTCCCAACCTGCCCGTTGGGGAGCTAGGGAACTGTGTTATTGTTACAAACCTGATTGCCAGAGGATCCCTTCCTTTGGGAAATGTGGAGACTTTTTATTTTTTAATGGTGTCTCTTTAGTATTTGAAAATTATTAACTCCTTTCTTCACTCATTCTTTTCCTTAAACTTTTTCAAGTGTAATTTGAAAAGTTTCTTCAAATGGAAGAGAACGACATATTACTTGTGAAGTCTTTCTAGACCATCGCTACCCGGTATGATAGTTACTAGCCGCAAGTGGTACCGTAGCACTTGGAATATGGCTAGGATGAATGGAAATGTACTACAGTGTAAAATGTATGCCAGATGGCAAAATCCTAGTGTGAAGTAACAGAATATAAAATATCAAGAATTTTGTATGTAGATTGTATGTTGAAATTATATTTTAAAATTTATTTCGCCTGTTTCTTTTGACCTCTTTATTGTGAATATTAGAAAATTGCATACATATTCATGTTTTATATTATATTTTTATCAGAAAATGCTTTTCTTGGGCACTTACACACCATACGCTTTTCTGAAAGGAGAGGCCATTAGCATTTCATTTACTGCATTATCCTGCAGGGTTAAGACACTGACTCTAGAGGCCAAGCAGTCGATTTTTAAATCCTGGCTCTGTTATTTGCTAGATAAATAACTTTGGACAAGTTACTTAACCTCTCTATGCCCCAGTTTCATCTATAAATAGTGATAATAGTAGTTATAGAATAAGGATTAAATGAAATGAATGTTAAGTGCTTAGAACAACGCCTTGTGCATAAGTATTCAATGACTATCACAACTGTTTTATGGCTACAATTATTAGTAGTAGTATTATCGCTACTACTAAGTCAAGGTCCATTCCATCTCTCCAACCTTCTCTATCTAAACTCGAGAATCACATCAATAGTGATTTCATGGAAAAGACACCAAAGCCATATGTAAAAGAGATTATGCTGAGTTCGTAAGCACATGGCAGAGTTAGCAAAAGTTGTCCATTAGGATTAACTTTAGAAATTGACAAATCAATGAACATATAAATCAAGTGAAAGTAAGGATGAACATGTCTGTCTGTAATTAAATATCCACCTCTTCCCACACCTAAAGACTGCCTTTTCTGGATTTTAAAAACCTAACAGATGTCAGAAGTTCAGCACCCTCATAGCTGGACAGCAAAATGACTTCACTCTAAGTAGGACAAATGTCTCCCTCAGGGTCAGCCGAACTTTTCATTTTTGAAGAAATAAAATTCAATTTCCTTCTGAAATCTTTTCTAAACATGTGATGAACTACTCAACATGAGTAAAATCACAATGTGGATCTTACTGCATAAGAAATCAGCTATAAGTACCAACTTAATATATAACTACTTCATTAAAAATATAGTCCTGGCTGGTGTGGCTCAGTGTATTGAGCACTGACTACAAACTAAAAGGTCACCATATTTGACCCCCAGTCAGGGCACAGGTCTGGGCTGCGGCCAGGTCCCCCAGTGGGGGTGCGTAAGAGACAACCGCACATTGATGTTTCTCTCCCTCTCTTTCTCCCTCCCTTCTTTTTGCTCTAAAAATAAATAATATTTTTAAAAAATAAAGTGAAAGTCAATTTATATAGTTTGTGCATTAAGTCAGATACTGAAATTTGAACAAGTCCAATCCCCACCTCACACGGATGGGGAACATATACTGTTGTTACCCATGGTATATAAAATTCACTTCCTAGAAGTGGCAGGCATGGGCAACACTAACCCGAGGCTACCATCATGTCTACAATCTCCCTGCTTTGACATTTCAGGCACTCCTAATGCTATCTTTCTACACACAATTTCACATGAACATGTTTACTTCAGAAAGTCATGTGCACTTGGTTGCAGTTGCAAACTCTGAAACAATGTCATGAGAAATAATGGACAAAAATTAAGATTTTCTTTTAAGTCCTTCTTCAACTGTTGCTCCAAGAGGTTTCCCCAAGATGATATTTCTAAGCTGGCATTTAATGGCTCAGCCCTTGGGCAACCAATGATGGGTCCTTATATGTCTTCTTTACATAGTGACACCCACACATATGTGTTGTGTGATATTACCTTATTGTCCTCGAGGTTGATCACTTCCAGGAAGTCATGATTCTCTAAGCCTTGGAGGCTGCTGATCTGGTTATAGGACAGATCCACAATCTGTAAGGCCTTTAGCTCATCCAAACCCGTGATCTTCTCAATCTGGTTATGGCTCTATAATTGATAAAAGACACTCAATGTCTTAAAAGACCTCAACAGCCAAAGGTGTAATGACAAGTTTGCATTCTGAATACTGTCCCAGATCTCTCAAAGTCAGGAGGCTATTCTTGCCCCATCTGCCATTTCCATCACTCACTTCTCTGGACACATAGATACACGGCCCAGAAAGAAATCCCAGTTTTTCAGCTGGAAGACTCAGAATATAATATTCTCAAGTTAAAGCTAGAGAGATATTCAAATCAGTAGGACAAAAACTAGGTAATATTGTATAAAGACTAATGATAGCACAACTCCATGCTTATCTTTAGAAAAGAGTCAATGCAGTTCTTCGATCAGCATCACAATAAACCACTGGGATATTGTAATTTCCACATATACTTTGTTTTCAGCAACATTCTAAATATAATCACTTCATTTCATGAGGGCTGTGGTAGTGTGATTCAAGCCTTCAGTCATTCGTGCTCTTGTAAATTCCAGTCTTATGAATTTGGGCTGGACCCTTGACTTGCCTTGACCAAAGGAATATGGCAGAAGTGTGCCAGATCCAAGTCTAGACATAAGAAGGCAGCTTCCTGTTGTGACTTGAGCCATGCACTACAATGTAAGAATGCTAGCTACTCTGTTGGAGAAAGTTTGTGGCGAGGTCCCATGGAGGGGCAGCCATATGGAGAGGGGTCCTGAGACTAAATACAGCGGAAAACCCCAGCCATTCCAGCATCCCTGCTGGGCCCCGATCCAGCCAATCTGCCAGCTGAATGAGGCAAGACCAGAAGAAGAACCACTCAGCTGAACCCAGCTCAGACCGCAAAATTGCTAGCTACTAAAAGTTATCCACACCACTAAGTTCTTCAATAATTCACACATAAACACCTTCTCAGACAATGAGCATAAAACAGAAAGATTCAAGACTCCTTCCCAACCCCCATGTGCCCACAACAACAAATAATGGTGATAACAATGATTTGCTTTTTCTTGTACATGTTCCAACATACTCATAACTCCTTGGGGTTCCTTAGCCTTGAGGTGTAGGAATATGCAGCAGTAAAATTAAGCTCTTAGTTTAAGTCAAGAATCATACTAAAGAGAGTTGTGAAATTTCAATGAATGCTATGTCCATCTTTAAACTTATAAAACTTTTTAAAAAACTTTTAATAAACACTTAGGAACTCAAAAATTAAACCACAGTATCCTTTTCCTCTAGAATAATTTTCCTGGTACATTTAATAGCAAGAACTCATTTTCATCCTATTTTTCTTAAGATTTAATTTCAGTAAGATTTGTGTTCATTGGTATAATTTATGGCTCTTTAAAATATATTAACAGAATGTTGATGATCTATAAAACTGAGTGATAGGACATGGGGGTTCATTAAGCCATTTTCTTTATTTTTATGTGTTTGAAAAATTCTGTAAGAAGGAGAAAAATGCTCATAACCCCATTTGCCTCAATTAAGTCAAATTTCCTACTGTTCAAAGTTCAAAAAAGTTCTAGGAAGGGTAATAGAAAAGAAATGCCACTAAATCTAACATAATATCTATATTCATTTAACTTACTGAAATAAGACCTTCCTATCCTATATAAAATATAGCCACATATCTAATTTATATACACTATGCTTCTTTGCAACAAACTTTGAAGTGCTGGGATGTGGAAGATAGCCTGTATAATTCTTTCCAGTGTCGGATGCATTAGAGTGAGGCATAGAAAAGTTTAATTAGATAGCTTATGGTCCTAAAGAAAGCAGAACTGAGAAATATTCAGAATCACAGAATTTCTGAGTTGACAGTCATCTAGTCAAACCCTTTATCCGATGCTGAGAAACTGAACCGTTCCTGCTTATTTTGTCATGATGAACAGGTAAAGGGATCTTTGGAGAGAAGCTGCTTCCTTTAGTAAATGAACCAGGAAATATTCACCTCCCAGTTTGGGAGAAAAACAACAAATGGTTCTTACTTAGACAAAATGAATGTTAAACTTTGAAATGTGCTGTCCTCCTCACTTGCTACAGGAAATGGCTGCCATGACAGCCACTGGGGCCCACATGTCCCCCTTCCACTAACTGCAAAAATTGACGGTAGATAATTAGCTATTGGTGTATAGTGAATTGTTCTTTTTTCTCTAAATCGTAAAATAAACAATTTCACAATAGTAAAGCAATTGATTTTCTGATTCCACAAATTAAAAAGAATAATAAAAGCATCAAAAACTGTGGAAACAGATACCTATCACATTATTTTATACGTTTTATTCACATATGGAAAAGGAAACCTTCCTATTCTCGAAAATGAATGCTGGCATTTCCTGTATTTTCTAGTTCATCTTGGGTAGTGGGGAGAGGGGCTGGGAACCATCCACTTAATCCATTTGCAGGGAAAAGTAAGTCTCTTATGCTTTGTCCCAAAAGCTACTTGAGACCTGAAACTGTCAACATGGATTACATATCCAGTTACTACAACAAACTCTTAGGGTGAAAGCGCGACATGTTGTTATTCTTAATAATGAGTTCCATTTTGATCCCTTACACACCCCAGATGTCCCTCTCTATCTGGAGCCCCATTACAGTGAATGGGATGCCAGTGCAGAAAGACGTGTACAGCAAAGGATAAGCTCCAAACAGAATAGTACCTACTGCCAATAATCCTTCAAATTATCATGGCTTTCCAATGTGACTTTTTCAGTAATTCTTAAATATGCAATCCAACTTATCAAATTCATTTCCACTGATGCTTTGCTAATATGCTCTAGTGGATAGAAAAACATGAAACCTCAGGGACATGATAAAGCCTTTCCATGCCAGTACTTGACCCTGTCCTAACTCACTGGAAGGAGTGATGGGTCTTAAAAACGCATTTCAGTCTCTAAGCTGGGGAAAAATATTAACACATCATCCATCAGCTACCTGTGGTTTCTGCAGACAACCCAATGTCATCGCAAACAACAGTTCAACACTTCTGTGGGAGAGTTCACATAGAAATTTAATAAGCTACTCATGGCTTAAAATTCTTCTTGCCCACCTTGTGACAGATACAATGAAGACTAGTGAAGCCATCAATGTTAAGAGGGAGAAGGGAAGAGGAAAGAAGAAAAAATAATCCTGAATGATCAAGAAATTATATTATCAGGCCCTGGCTGGTGGCTCAGTGGATAAGGCACCAGCCTACGAACCCAAGAGTCGCTGGTTCAATTCCCAGCCAGGGCACATATAACTGGGCTGCAAGCCAGGTCTCCAGCCAGGCCCGTAGCTGGAGGCAGGTGAAAGGCAACCATACACTAATGTCTCTCTCCCTCTCTGTCTCTCTCCCTTCCCTCTAAAAATAATAAATAAAATTTTTAAAAATTGTACTATCAGCCCCCAAATTAGTGAGCTATGATTTTATTTAAAAAATGCTTTGTACTTGGAACTATTGTAATCCTGCTGATTTTTGGGGGGTAAAATATCTTTTTTTTTTTTTAAGATCTCATTTCATTATTTTTAGAAAGAGGGGAAGGGAGAGAGGCAGAGAGGGAGAGAGATGTCAATGTATGGTTGTGTTTCACCCGCCTCCAGCCACAGACCTGACTGGAGACCTGGCTTGCAACCTGGTTACATGCCCTGGCTGGGGAATCGAACCTGTGACCGTCGGGAAATACTTGTATTTTCATTGAGTTAGTCACATAACATTATATATAGCTAAAAAACAAAAAAGAGTGCTCTCTATGGGAAAAAAGTAAACAAGTTTAAATACTGATTAGAACTGTTCATTTATTTTCAGCACTAATTCTGGTTATTAGAAGGAGAAATCGGCATATATTAATATAAAAGAACTGCAAAAATTTAGTGCCCAGAGAGCATCTTGTGGTTCATTTGAAAGAAAGTGTTAACAGCAATAAATATAATGCTTATATATGCTTAAGTGTTATTTCACAATAAGACCTTATAAAACGGTTCAAAGTAAAATGTCAGTCTTTTGAAAAATTGAATTTGGATACCAAGCTACAGAATCATTTTTCTTTGGCATAAAATATTGATCACACACACCATATATGGAAAGGAGCAAACTGAAGATAATAACAGTGTTCAAGAATGCTCTCTTTAAAAAGCTGAACATTCCTCAATAATTATAATCCATATACTCCCTAAAATGTTAACTAGCACTTCTGAAGAATAACCCTTTTTGTTAGACTCACCAGACACAGTACTTTGATGGGTAACATGCCTAAGCCAGTGATGGCCGTGATCTTGTTCCGGGCCAGGCTGAGGTGCGTCAGACTGCTGCATAGCTCCAGTCCTCGGATTTCTTCTATCGCGTTGCCTATGTACCAGGACCACGTTTAAGGAAAATGTTAAACCATTTTAGAAGAAAAGCAATGAGTGTTAAGTCAGGCCATAGCAAAAACAGAGCAGTTTTACATGCCAATAAAGGATGATGAGTAAATCTTGAAATAAGCTGTAGTTTTCATATAGAAGCTAATACTAGCGTGACTTCAAGTGAACTGTTTCAAGGAATGGTTTTGGTGTGTGCTCAATCACATTGGCACTCGCAGAGGCTCCTTAGCAGTGGCTTTCCCTCAGTTCCTCAGGTCTCCCTGAGAAACCTGGGGGCTTCCCAGGGGCGGGGGTGAGGGGCTTTGAACAGAGTCGCCCTCCAGCGGCCTCAGGCAGCAAGCTTGACCACCGTCACCACCAGGGTTGACAGCCTGGGAAACGGCACCTGCAGCAAATGGTGGGGAAGAAAGACTAATACCCTGACAGAGAGAGTGACAGCCTTTCCTTGGTGCCTCTGTCACCTTCTCTCCTTCCTTTCAAATAAATGAAACCACAACTCTGCCTTAATTTCCTCACCATCGACTAGGTTTCTCTTCATTGCTAAAATTTTAGCTTCTCTTCTGTGTTCCATCCACGTAGGCACCTGAAACTGGAATCTCAAAGTCACTGATTCTTCTCAAGTCTCACGGGCCTCAAATCTCTTCAGCGAATTTCCAGGATTTGATATCGTTTCCCCCCAAAAGCTCCATTTTCCCTTCACCATTTTTCTCAGCCACTTGTAAGCTGCAGGCCATTCAATCCCTCACCAAAACCTGGCTTATTTTGTGTCGTTTTGCTTTAAAACATACCTTTAATTATTCCTTTCTTTTCATTCATCCCTCTGCCAACTTAATTAGGCTTCAGCACCAACAGGTACCCCTAACATCTGGTCCCCAAGTCATCTTATACACTGGAGTCAGGGTAATTTTTTTTTCAAAATATTGATTGGCTATTAAGCTGCAATTAAACAATTCTCGTAGGCTGAATTCCAAATTCCGTGTTCTAGCATTTAAGGCTCTTCACTTTAAGCAAAACCTACTTATTCAATTTCGTCATTCTAATAATCCAGTGAGAATTCTCCCATCCTGCCAGGTGGGTATTCTCAATAACTCTGAATCACACCAGGAACCTTTTTACTGCTTCCCTGCTCCTTTCTAGACTCTGTCCGTTCCTTAGACTCAATTTCAAATTCCGCTTTTGTTTTTCCTCTTTTTTTTTTTAAACGTTCATATTTAACCAAGATCTTAAGTATTCATTTTTGATAAATAAGCTCATTTTCTTTTTTATGACTTTTTAATTACACAAGCAAGTACAAATGATAGAACAGAAGAACATTTTCACAACATACACAGTAGACAAAGGATAAAAAATAACCATAAATGGGGGGAAAAAAAGACAAAAACCAACCCATTGGAAATATAGAAAGAATATGTTTAGGATATTTCCAGGAAGTTCCCAGAAGAGCAAATCCAAGTGGTTAATAAAATGTGAAAGGACACTTAACAAACTAAGATAGGATGCTATTCTTCACCATCGGCTTAGACAGCACAAAAGGTTTAAACATTTGAAAGGTTCTATAGGACAGACCCTTCCATACTACAGGATGAGAGGTTTCACTAGGACAGAGCTACTTCAGAGGTGACTTGGAGTCGTCACAGCAGCTCCATTTCTTGGTTTCCCCTCCAGACAAACCACTTCTTTCTTAAAGCCTTATCTGCTCGGTTTCTAACTTCCCAGCTACCTGCTTCCGTAAACCACAGAATCAACAGCGTGGAATCAATTTTTCAAAGAGGAAGGAAGGGAGCATAAGAGGAAGGGAGCGTAAGCACCACAGAAACATCTATTTCACCTCATAATTCTTTGTAGTTATCCTAACTCTACTGTGAACAAGTTACGTGACTTAACTTCTCTCTGCTTAAACACCAGGATGCCACGAAGGCCACAAATTAATCACGTGAAAACACTAGGAAATGGGTACGAATGAGTTGCATGAACCATAAACACCTACAATTATAGGGCACTGTCACCCTTACTGAATTACAAGCGTGTGTGTCCTCCATCGCTTGGCCAACAGCACAAGTTGGAAGACTCACGGCTCCGATTGATTCTGAAGAGAACTAGGCTGCAAAAGGAGGTAAACGGGAAACTAGAAGCAGTGATGAGAAAATGTTGCCAAACGAACCAGAAACTCCTGCTTTTTCCTCATTGATTCCATTCAGATTCAACTGTTGGGCAGAAATGTAGTTCTGCTTGTCAATGTGCATTTTCAAATCTACTTCCATAAAGCTTTGTGCCAGAACAGCTCTGCAAATAAGACAGTAATGCCTGCAAACACTATGCTCCTTTCTGCCTCCGTTTTCCTTTGGCTCTTTAAACACTCATCCTGTTAACTAAGAGAGAGACCTGACCTTCGCAGCTATGGATTATAACAAAGGATGGGAAGCGTATAAAATGGGAGATTAAACTCTCACACCGCCATAGGTGATATAAAATGTCCTCTGAGTGGCCGTCTTTGGCAAGACAAACTTCAAATGGCCATCTGTCTCAGTTTAGCGGAGGGAGCAATAGTCATTAGGTCCAGTTAACAGAGCCCTAGTGACCTGGTGGCTGTGCTCCAACCGAAATGAAGCTCCCCTGAACTACAACAGTGTCTATAACACATGCTGTGGGTGGCTGAGCCAGGAAGTGGTCCTGCGGGAAGCAGGTAGAGACCAGAACACCAGAAAACAGGGATCCTGAAACTACAAAGACATCATGGGAACTGAAAAGGAAAGCTTGTTTACCATGTACACAGTCATTTTCCAAGACGTTTGAGGCGAAACACGGTTCCCTCGGTACATGCGGCTGACTAGCTTTGATCAGACAGCTGGGCTCATTTCATGACGTTAATGTTGCAGGGGCCACAGCAGGAGAAATACAGACGTGTCACTTCAGTCATAACTATGGCTTCGGCAACTACTGTCATCGTCACTCGTGGTGCTGGGGCCAAGAGGGAGGGATTGACTGAACGTTTCTATTGAGAAATACATTCATTTCAGAAAAATTGTCATGTCCCACGTCTTCATTCCCCTTTAGATTTCCAGGAATTTCAGGCACTATAAATAAGATTCTTTTTTTTTTTTTTTTTTACAGCGATACACACAGCTTCTCCCCTAGTGACTCCCAGTCACCCCTTACGTGACTGCCAGTGATGATGACGGTCAATATGCAAGACGGCCCAGCAGTCTGTGTGCTCCATGCAGAACTCTGAGTTCACAGCTTACTTTCAGGAATTCCTGTATTTCCCCAATCACCTGTTTTATTCTTTCAAAAACCTTTATAACCATACATTGATGTTTCTCTCCCTCTCTCTCGAAATAATAAAATCTTAAAAAAAAAACCTACTATAAAATGTAACTAGCCCTTCCTCCTAACATTCTTCTTTCCTGTTCTTTCTTAGGCCTTGGGACTTTTGGATAAGAAGTAATACCTGATAAATCACTAAACCATTACAATCAATTAGCTGATTGGGTTAATCCTCTTGGGTACCTTTCCATTTTTAAAGGTCACTACCAGGAAAAAAGAGACTCAGAGAACCCAACAGGATCATACTGCATTCCAGCTCTAAAGGTTTTTGTTTTGTGAACAAACCTTTTTCATGGAATTTAGATCCTCAAGGAAATGGAGTGCAGGAACCCAGTGGCACATGAATAGAACCTCACAGCTGGAGAAGCCTAGTGGTATAGTTTACATTTTGGTGATGCTGGCAGCAACTCACAGCACCTGACTTGAATTATTCATTAGTTTGGTATTTGCTCTTATCCATTTGTCTGTGAACCAAAAGTATGGTTCAGGTGTACAGAAAACAGCAACTGAGAAATCCTGGAACTCTATCATGATTTTCTTAGTGGGGAGATGTGCAATGATGGCTTCAATCAAACCAATCCTGAAAGATCTATATCACCATGGCAGGGAAAAATGTTCTTCCCTATAGGAGTGAAATTCTCTAAGAAATGAAACATGCATACACTTTAAATGGCAAGGGGATAAAATTAGCAATTACTCAACGAATTGCAACATGGGAAGAACAATGGAATTCAAGAGACTAGTGTCTGTTCAACCACTTTCCAAATAATTTTCAACAGTTCACTGAATCTCCTCAAGTGTCAGGATCCTCTGCCATAAACATAATGGTTAGTCTAAAATCCTGTCTGGATTTTAAAATTCTATGAATCATTTTTAAAGTCCATAATTCTATAATCATAAAATTCTAATGAACAATCAGTCAGGATTTATAGGTAAAGAATAAGCTGCATCCTTTCTCAAGTACATTTACATACACTTGGCAAAGTTTATCATCTTGCAATAGGATTATCAATTAATTATCAGTCATCCACACGTGAAAGGATAAAACAGAGTAATGAAATAAACTACAAAGTCCCTATCATAATAGCTAATTCATTCCGACATACTAATATAATCTACTACCATCACGTTACCAGTGTAACTTTATTAATGGATTTGTTTTTAAATATGTGTTCTGGGTTTTTTTCTAATGTTGATGATTACTTTTATTTAACTTTATTTTACGTGTGCACTTTTTTCCTCTCACGTAGAGAAGTCACATATGCCCACTAAGGAGAGCTTAAAGAAATATACAAAGTATTAAAAAGGTAAGTCAACTTTCTGAAGCCATCGATCAGTTCAGGAAAGCATGCCTTACAAGGTATAATCGGCTCATTAGTTCGGAGTGGAGGATCTCAAAGTGTGGGCCTCAAACCAGGTAACCTGGGAATACTAGAACTGCACAATCTCAGGGACTTCCCCAGACCTACTCAATGCGGGCCAGCAAGAGGCATTTTAACAGACCCTAAAGGGGATTCTGACACAGCTGGAGTCCGAACCTCGGTAAATAATAGTTTTCAAAGAAATTAAGTTCTAATTTTCAGGCTTTTAAATGTGTTCACTGACATAGGTACATCATTGGCCTACACAAGGTCTGCTTTCTATTTACCTTTAAAAACATAACGAACACACTTAAACCATTACCATCACTGTGACCCCACTTGCAACCCAAGCAGAACAGCAGCAGTGACTTTCCTCTCTCTCCTGTCCCTTCCTGGTGTCCCCATCTCAGAGAGAACCACTATGCTACTTCCTCTTACCTTTCCCACTGGTTTTATACCTAAGTTGCATTTAGTGTATTAAGATCTCTCCTTATTACTCCATGGAAATATATTGCATTCACTTTCTCTATTGTATAAGATGCTGCTGTGTAAGCATACTACAGTTTATGCTTTCTCTTAGCCATGAGCATTGGGCCTGTTTCAATTTTTTGCTATTACAAGTGATGCTGCTATGAGCATTCTTTTTTTAAAAAATATTTTAAAATTACTTATTTTTTTAAAGATTCTACTATTTTTAGAGAGAGGCAGAGAGAGAGAGGCAGAGAGGGAGAGAGACATCAATGTATGGTTGCCTTTCACCTGCCTCCAGCTATGGACCTGGCTTGCAACCTCATTATGTGCCCTGGCTGAGAACTGAACCAGCGACCTTTGGGTTCATAGGCTGGCACCTTATCCACTGTGCCACCAGCCAGGGTGCTACGAGCATTCTTAATTCGTAGACAAGTCCCCAGGCACACATTCGCACACATTTGCTCAACCTTCCATACGTAAGGATGAAAATATTAGGGCATTGGGAATTTGGATGTTCAACTTCACAAGATAATATACAACTGTTTTCCAACGTGGTCGAACTAATTTCATACCCATGGGCACCATAAGAAAAGAGATCCTTTTAATCGACTGTGTTCCCCAACCCTTGGCAGTTTTTAGATTTCTGAAACTTTGTCCACTAATGGCTCATTTTCACACAGAAGTTCTAAATGGTGTGGTGCGATGTTCTAAGCGTTCCATCAAATGCATGTAAAGATGTTTTCCTACCAAGTATGTCCTCCAGCAAATGTAGCTCCCATTCCCCCCACCCCCATCTCAGCCTCATGATCAGCATAACGGGAACCAGCTGCTGCGACACCTCTGGATGAGGCACCAGGGGCAACTTGTTCTCCACCCCACCCTGAAAACCTCAGGTGGGCAAAAGGCGCTTACTGAGGAGGAGGATTACCGTTCTCCATTCCCCGGAGAACATCAGTCTCTGGCCTAAAGAAGCTATTCCAGCTCATTAAAATACACAGATTCCCCATTAACCCCTTAGGTCCTAGGTGCTGGAGCAGCTTGAGAATAGCTGCTGTTAGCGTGGGAGTCTGAGTCATGCAGCAGAGCTGTTCCTGAAGTTGGCTGAAATCAAAAGTTGCCTTTTTTTTTTGGTTAACGAAAGCATATTTTAAATACAGTACAGAAGCATGCTCTTTAACAGGAGCTTAGTATGAATACTTTTGTAAAATAAATAATTACTAATTTTCCTCATGGCCATATTCTGGGTTTTCAGTTACTGAATTTATGTAAGATAGGGTACACATTTAAGTAAATTTGAAAAGAAGGCAGTTCAAACAGAGCTTTTTATTTGGTTCTAGAATTAAATAAAAATAAGCCTACGTTTATTAAAATGGCTGTCTTGCTAAGCTTTCCAAGTATAAAATGTTCTTGGTAGGCTTTGACTTGCAGTCTTGTTCCTTGGTAAATAAAACGTCTTTCCTCATTTTATGATGATTAATTCTCAATTATTTAAATGAGTCACACATCTCCAGTAAATTGCTTATCCGGTACTATTCCATGTCATCTCGTATACACACTTATTAATCGGTCTATTGACTACATTCTCCCCTTTACTTGGCAAAGGATACTGTCCAAAATTAGTTTAGTGAGAGCCTGGTATGCCGACAAGTCACCCATGGCAGAAATTTGGTTGCAGGAAAAATCAACTTTCTGAGGAGAAAAAGCAGCAGTTATGTCATACTTCATTTTTCATTCATCTTAACCACAATAATTAACCGCATGTTAAGAATGGGTTCCTGAGTGTAGAGTTAGAATTCTTCATTGGCAACACACTACAGCTAAAATAGCCACCTCGGTTTCATCATTGTCTACCAGGGGTCCTGCCTATCCATGTTAAGAGATCTTACAAATACCTCTTCCTGTGGCCAGAGCAGACACCCCCACCCACCTGCACCCCTTCCCCCACTGCAACCCAAACACTTAGTTCCTGCAGCTACTCCCTCCATTTCAGCCTTTCTTCTCAACTTTCCTGATCTTCCTCCCTTACGTCCTTCCGTATCTTTCAGATTCTCTGATGCCCAGCCCACTGTGTTCTCTTTGTTTATATGCATATCGTGTTTCTCTTTTGCCTTTTCTATTTTTATCTCAATACATTCTCTGTGTCACCCCCTTAATGACAAAAATCTTCCTAATTTATCCCTCAGGTCACAGCTCTTCAACTTAACACCCTTTCTCAGAATGGGCTATGTTAGGAAGGCATTTTCAGCAACATCAGTCATTCCTACTCAAAAATATGAAATTGCAGAAATATACCAAATAACTTTAATTATTCACCCACTGGCAAAACAAATACATTTTTTATAAAAATAAGAAAGAAGAAATCCTAACTTTTTCGAAACACTTCATTTGAAAAATGCGTTAGTTTGCATTTTTGAGAACTATGAAGCAATTACATAAAGCTCAATTTTTAGCTTCCTACACCTGTTAAAACAGTGATTTCACCCTTAAAAATGTACCTAAATTATTTCATCAATGCATTAAATACTGAATACTGAATTCTTTGAAAAATAAAGATTGGCAACAACCCAAGTGACAGGAATGGAAAACTGGTTAAATCAATTGCAATAAAGCTTTGGGAAAAGATGCATGGTCAGTAAAACACATGGTGTGAACCATGTGAAGAATGGAAATGTACCAACTAGACAGTGTAAATACAAAATCAGAACACAAAACCTCAGTATTATGCTTAGTGAAATAAGCCAGTCAGTAAAGGACAAATATCATATGATCTCACCCATTACGGGACAATAATGAGCAAAACTAACAACAAGCAAAACAGAACCAAGTATATGAATACAAGGAATAGGCCTTCAGTGGTTAGGGGGAAAGGGGTTGGGGGGAGGGGGAGGTAGAGGCAAAGAAGGGAAGCGGCTTAGACAAGAACCTAGTATAAAGGAACCATGGACATGGACAATAGGTGGGATTGACTTTGGGGGGAATGGGTGGGTGGGGAGGGGGACAGAGGGGAGCAAAAAGGGGATGGATGTAATACAACAACAATAAAATTTAAAAAAAAAAAAAAAAAATACAAAACTTCATGTGTACACAAACCACAACTACACAAAATGTTTATCATGGCTGAACCAAGATATCAGTTTCAAATAGTGTTGCTGGAGTTTCACACTCACTTTTCTCCTATATGAATAAGCTAGGCATTTATCACTATCTGAGCTAACTTAAAATTGGCCCTTTTTCTTTTAATTTTTAAAAAATTATTTATATACATATATATATTTCAAGATTTTGTTTATTATTTTCAGAGAGAGAGGAAGGGAGACAGGCAGAGAGGGAGAGAGACGTCAATGTATGGTTGCCTTTCACCTGCCTCCAGCTACAGACCTGGCTTGCAACCTGGTTATGTGCCCTGGCTGGGAATTGAACCAGTGACCTTTGGGTTTCCAGGCCAGTGCCTTATCCACTGTGCCAACAGCCAGGAAAAATTGGCCCTTTTTCATCACCACCTTTCTCTTTTACATTTCTTTTATTTCCTTGTGGCATCTACCCAACCACACCCGTGCAGGCTGCGTGCCAACACTATGCCCTCCGTGCACCTATACCAGGTGTGCTGAGAGACCTGCACAGGGCTGTGGTTGCTCTGACTTCCAGGGCGCGTAGGAAGCACCATCAAATCACCTACTGAGCAAAGACGTTCTAGGAAACACAGTGTGACGTGCAAGTTTCTGCTCGTTAGGAAAAGTGTGCACGGTCTCATAGGTCATAAAGAAAAAGGAAGCAGAGCTTCCCAAGAGGTTGGGACGCTGGCCACAAACCTGGTTTACTGGGAAGATGTGGGTTTTGGGGAGACATTGAGTTCAATTCCAGCCCTGCAACCCCAGTAAAGATGATCAGATGCCTATGCTTTCCTGAACTTCAGTGTCCTCATCTGTGAAATGGGACTGCTCCAGCCGCCTCGCATCTTTGTCAGGGGGGTAAATAAGATAATGCGCTGAGAACCCCACAGGCCACTCCCCTCCCAGGTACAGCGAGTCCTCGCAGCCCCTTGTTGGGTGGTCTGGCCTCCTCTACAATCACCAATACATCTGCTCTCCTTCTCCAGGACCGTTCAGGATGGGGTGTCTGTCGTAATGAGGGGTATGTGTCATTATGTCTGTCCAAACCCCCACTATGGACACACCAAGAGGGAACCCGAACATAAACTGTGGACTTGGGGTGACGATGGTGTGTCAATGTAGGTTCATCTGTTGTAACAAAGCAACTGCTCCAGTGGGGGCAGGACAAATATGGGAAATCTTGATACCTGCCTCTCAATTTTGCTGTGAACCTAAAAATGCTCTAAACCAACCAACCAACCAACCAAGCTGGGGTTATCTGATGTTTCTGTACATTTGTGGAGTCTTTGAGAGAGGGTGAGGTAAGGGTGTGAATGAAAGAAACTCCAAGGAACTTCTTCCCAGGACAGAGGTCACACTGCTGTCGGACAGATTTCTAGGGGGGTGGGGGATGGGGCAGAACCAGGAAGCCAAAGGAGGGAGAATGACACAGTTTGCCAACACAATTCCTGATAACTGGAGACCATGTGGCCCCAGGCATCTTGGGTGGCTCATTTGGATAGAGGAATGTCACCCTGACAATCACTATAATTTCAAAGGGGGAAAAACCCACTGTTGATAAAAATGGAGTGATGAGAAGCTAAGGAAGAAAAATAACAGGGGTGTCTCACTGCAGATTTCATATTTGCGCAAACACCAGCAGATACTTTGGATCAAAGTTAATTTGGTTTGTAAATAAAATAAAACCAAGCCCTGGTTGGTGCCTCAAAGGATAAGGCCCCGGCCTGTGAACCCAAAGGTTGCTGGTTCGATTCCCCAGCCAGGGCACATAACCAGGTTGCAGGCCAGGTCTCCAGCCAGTTCCTTAGCTGGAGGCAGGTGAAAGGCAACCATACATTGATGTCTCTCTGCTATCTGCCTCTCTCTCCCTTCCCCTCTCTCTAAAAATAATAAAATCTTTAAAAGAAAAATAAAACCAGTAGCTAATAAAAGGCAATAGTTGATGTTCATTCCTAAAAAATAACTTTTTAAATTAAAATTTTTGTCTAGTAGAGGAGCACTCATCCCAACTTAAGTGGCCCTGGTTCCCAAATTTGTCAGCACGTGCGAGCCCCCAAAGTCCTGTCATTACCTCGGGCCACTTGAGTCCAAGTCTCGGGCAGCAGATTCCAGCATCAGTGGTTTCAACCCTCCCCAAGTGACTGCAGTGTGTGGAAAAGTTTGGAAACCACTATTCCGTGACCTCTCTGCTCACCTGTGGTCTATGGACCCACAGCAATAACAAATGACCTGGAAGGTGGCTAGGAGTCACATTCCTGGACCCCACCCCAGACCTCTTGGTCAGCATCTTATTTCCACTGGAACCCAGGTGATCTGGGCGCAAGCTGAGGCGCAGGACCCAGCGCCCTGCAGCGGAGCAAACGGCTCCACCAACCATTGCGCCCAGGAGTTTCATTCTGCTCCAGGAAAGCAAAAAAGCAACTGCCGAGTGGCAAGAAGGCAGACCTCAAATCACTGCTTTCTAAGAAGACTAAAGCCTGGATCCACAAGGAGGCAAAATCTGAGCCCCCAGGGAAGTTTTAAAGACTTTTCACATATAAAATTATTCTGCTATAATTTAAAAAAATACGCATAAAGGGAAGAGAACAGAATGAAGCTAGTTAGTTATTTGGTTGGAACACCAGGTTTTAGCAAAGCTTTCTAAAAAGATGATCTCCCTTTTCCAAAATAAATGATGCATAGAGCCTTCTCTCTTTTATTTCATTTCCAACATACTATGTACTCCTACCTCTTATTCTCTGTGGAATTTCCCTTTTTTTTTTTTTTTGGTATGATTTTGCTTATTAATGTACTTTGCAAACCAGTTAACGTGTGTAATTGGCGTACTGAGAAAGTCTACCTTGAGGTTTTTGGGTGGCTTGAAATTGAAGAACGTCTTCAGTTTATTTTGAGAAGCGTTAAGTTCTAGAAGATACGGCATACAGCTCACACAAGACAAATCTGGGAAGAAAAATAAACACGCAATGAAGCGAGTCAATAAAAATTAGACTGAGTCATTAAAAGCTGCCTATGTTACATTAGAATATTTTAAAATGAGCTGCGTGCAAGCTCATCTTGATTATGCCAGGTAAGAGAAATGAGCAGGGCACGTGACACAAGCAGCACGGGAGGGAAGGCCTCCGTTGGCCAGGAACGGAAACTTCTTCCCAGGGCCTCCTCACCCCCTCCGTCCCCCGTTCTCCAGGACAGCCAAGTAACAAGTAACTGAGGCCTCCTTGCCGCCCAGCTCAATCTTCATGGTGTGGTGCTCTGAAACTGGCCAGCCCTGGAGGGAAGGATAGAAACTGGGGCTGCAAACCATCCTCCTAAAAACGAACCCCTGAGTAACTGAAGTAGGTCTTTTCAGAAAGATGGAAAATGCCACAATTGGAGGCCTGTCTTAGCTATAACTTTTCTTTTAGTTGGACTAAATTCTAAATATCAACTCCTTGAACCGATGTAAATGATCACTATTATCTTTCTTTGACTTTAGAGTGGCTGAGATGTAGGTGAGTTTTGCATTTCAGCCCAAGCAGATATTCCAAACCTCAAATACTAAGTCAAGGACTACTGGGCTAATAATAGTCACTCCTAATGAAGTTACATGCAAGATGTAAAAAATATTGCTTTGCCTTTCTCTGCCACTTCACAGGGACGGACTTCGGGACAGAAAGAGTAAGAAAATGGCTCAGAAAGGATTAGATGATGAGGATTTATGGCTCTGTCTCCACCAATAACTTATTTTCCCCACCTGAAACGCCCCCGCCCCCACTCCACATCACAGAACCAGCAGTTACAGTCACTGAAGCCAGAAGATCCCCACCAATTTCTACTCCATTTCTTTGTTGTAAACCATACCCTTCTTTAGTCTGGGTTTTTTTTTTTAAGATTTTATTATTTTCAGAGAGAAGGGCAGGGAGGGAGGAAGAAAAGGAGAGAAACATCAATATATGGTTGCCTTTCACCTGCCTCCAGCCAAGGACTTGGCTTGCAACCTGGTTATGTGCCCTGACTGGGAACTGAACCAGTGACCTTTGGGTTTGCAGGCTGCTGCCTATCCACTGAGCCACAAGCCAGGGCTTACTTTGTCTTTATAAGTGAAATTGTTCTAGGAGTGAACAATCCACGGAGACATGAACCCTTTGGTGGGAGTTAATGAGTGAAACGAGGAAAGCTGCCTGTGAGGGGAAACCCAAGGAGAAACTGTCATTGCTTTACAGGTTTTGCCCATTCTGAGCTCAGCTCTGTGACGGTCAGTCGTGATCTCACCTGAATTCATTTCCACCTGCCCCAGTACCCCCTCGGAGCTGATCTTTCCGTGGGCAGGTAAGGGCTGTACCATGGGGTTCTGTCTTAAAGGAGTAGCAGCCACCACTGAGATGGAGATGAAGAGATGACAAATACATGTCATGCTGTGCATATGGCCAATGCTTTCAAGTCAGTGACAGAGAAATTCACGGTTAATTCCCTACTCGGTGTAGTGATCTCCATGTCCACCAGATGGCAGGAGCACCTCGCTTCTACATCAGCTGTTCTCCAAGGGTGGGTTGGTCCTAGACCAGCAGCATGGGCTTCACGTGGGAACCAACTAGAAAAGCAAATTCTCAATTCCCACCCCAGATCTGCTGAATCTGAAACTGAGGGCGGGCCCCACGCTCACACCCCAGGTGATTCGGATGCGAACTGAGATTGGTCTACTTTAGCTCATCTATGACATGGTCTTCACAAAAAGAAAAACATGTGCTTTATAGACAATAGATTCTCAAACACTTGAGTTCATGAAAACAGGCAAGACTGAAGACGCCTGATCAGAAGAGGTAAATTTCCTTCGCAACTGTCAGCTCCTGGCTCAAGTGACAAGGGCGAGAGGCCACTTCTCTTTCCTGTCCCCTAGCGTTACCAAAGCCCCCACTGCTCTGAAATTCCTTAGCCAACAAATAAAACCAACCTTGGGGGTGTGGGGTACTGGGAGAGCTCCTGCCAGTCACACTAAAAAGCCTTTCTGATGCTAAATGTCTGAGATTTGCTTTAAAATAATCCTGGGGAGGAGGAGCTACCGATGAAGCAAGACAGGCTATGGACTTATCATTGTTGAACCTGACTATTCACAATGGCCTACTTATTCCCATGTGTGCAATTTTGTGTAATAAACTTTTATAAAACCGGGGGTGGGGGTGGTAAAGCTTTTCAAAACAGTACAATTTTGCCCTGGCTGGTGTTAGTTGGAACATCGTCTTGTAGCCAAAGGTTGTGGGTTTGATCCCCCTTCCAGGTGTGTATGGGAAGCAACGGATCAGTGTGTCTCACATTGATGTTTCTCTCCCTTCCTTTTCCTTCCTCTCTCTAAAAAGCAGTGAAAAAAATGTCCTCAAGTGAAAATAAAAAATAAAGACAACGGTAAAATTTTAAGAAATTATACTAGGATTTTTCTTAGTCATTGAAATGAAAGTGGGGTTTAATCATTGCAGTCACATGAGGTAAAAAAAAAAAAAAAAAAGCTTAAAATGAGCCAGAGAAGATGGTATCAGTAAAATAAAACTACAAAAAAAGACAGACTAAAGAAGGGAGAAGATTATCAGTGAAGAAAGCAGGGCAGAAAGAAGGATTTGAATCCTTTCTTAGAAGTCGAAAGAAAATAAATTGTACACTTTAACTTCAAATAAAATTTTTAAAAATCAGAAACAAGGATCATGCTTTCAAGAAAATGTAACTGATTTTATTAAATGTGATCAAGGTGTCACAACAAATAGGTTATATAGAACTCTAGGTGTCAAAGAGTTTAAAGAACCGACTACATCTATAGAGACAGGAAAAAATGAATTTCTGACTCCCGCGCTCCAAACAAGGACAGGAGGAGATGGCTGGGATGGAAATGTTGATGCAAATGTGGCGGTGCCCTTGGTGGTCCCTGGACCTCTGCTTCAACAATGTCTGGATGGACCAGACCCAGGGACAACCCCTTCTCCCAGCCTCTGAGCACCTTCCCACCTCTTTCACGGGCACCCCCTTCGGCACCACCTCAGCCATCCTCGGCCTCCAAGACCAGCCAACACCCTGTTTTAACCTTAACTCCTTATTGCCAAGCAACTGTGAGCTCCCAAATTTGTCACAGGTACTCCACCCAGGTGGAGGCTGCTATCACTGCCTGGCCACCTGCACCTGTGGGCCTCCCACACCTACCTGGCTCTGGGCTGCTATTTTCACCCGGACGATGTGGCCCTGCAGGGCCAGGGCCACCCCTTCCGTGAGTTGGCAGAGAAGGGTCTTAAGGACGCTGAGTGGCTCTTAAAGACACAAAACCAGCCAGGGGACTGCATTCTCTTCCAGGACGTGGTGAAACTGTCCCAAGATGAGTGGGGTGGCACTCAGGACACCATGGACACCGCCGGGGCCTGGAGAAGAACCTGAACCGGCCCCTCTGGACCTGTGGGCCCTGCGCACAGACCCGCAGCTCTGAGATATCCTGGAGAGCCACGTGCGGATGGGCCCATGGAGCTCATCAAGAGATGGGCGACACCTGACGCCTCTGCAGCCGGCCCGCCCCCAGGCTAAGCCAGTAGCTCTTCGGAAGGCTCCCCCTCAAGCATGACTAGGAGCCTGTGGAGCCCAGGGGCCTTGCAGGCACCCCTCTGCATTTCCTGGGTATCTGCTTTTGCCTGAGCCTCCCCCTAAATCCCTAGGCATCCCTTTTTTTTTTAAATGTTTTTTCTTTAATATTTTGACTTATTATTTTTAGAGAGAGGGGAGGGGAAAGAGGCAGAGAGGGAGAGAGACATCAATGTGTGGTTGCCTTTCACTTGCTTCCAGCTAAGGATCTGGCTGGAGACGTAGCTTGCAACCTGGTATGTGCCCTGGCTGGGAATCAAACCAGCGACCTTTGGCTTTGCAGGCGGGCGCCTTATCCACTGTGCCACCAGCCAGAGCCCCTAGGCATCCTTTTAACCACCTTGGAGCCTTGGCCCATGTGTTGAACCAGGTGAAAACAAAGCTTTTTGAAGCAAAATAAAATAAATGTTGATGCAAATGCAAAATAAGTGAAAAATTCATTAAAGGAAAAAAATAAATTCACCTACACTCAATAAACTCATAGAGGGAAAGAAAAGGGAATTACCAAATAGTCAAGAAGCATTAAAGAAGGAACGACCCATCCCTCCTACATGGAAAAAGCAAGCTTCCATCTGATACTCTCAACCATAGCGTAGTGTTGCATGTTTGCTGACCTGGCTCTTTCCACTGTCATCAGTCATTGGAGCCTTTTTCACATGGAAAGTATTGAATCGATATGTAAATTGAACCACAATTACATCTATATCAAGTTGTGTATTAAACCACCTTACGCACTATATCAAATTGTGTATTAAACCACCTTACACACTGCAAAGTTTAACATTTGAAATGATTCCGTGACCCATCCATTTCCTAGGATGACAATTACATACCTTCAATTTGATTTACTGAAAGGTCCAACTTCTGTAGATGCACGTATTCACAGAGGATGCTAATGTCAATCAAGTCACAACCCTGAGAAAATAAAAGGTAAAAGATTTTAATGTAGCTTTAACAGGTTAGCACTCAGCCTTCCTGCAACATCTGAGAAACAATGCTTGAAAAAAGGGACCCAGAATTTCTTTCATAAAATAGAGTTGAAGCGAGGGGACACATCTGAAGCCCATTACTAATAGGATCTCAAAACAGACCAAATGTCCCATTAAAAAATGCATTCCTCTGAAGAATATGATAGCTTGGAAAATTAGTGTTGTCTGCAAGAACAAATATAACATGAAAAGGCAATTAAAGCAATGTCATGAAGCCCTTTGGAGTAGAGTTTTGCTTTTTTTAATTAAAAACATGTAATAGTAATAAAGCTATAGCCTTTATTTGGTTGAAGAAAAAGTGAATGCTCATAATTTAAATGAAATGTTAAAGAGAGTTCATACCTAATCAGGAGTCATTAATACCACCTACATTTTCACAGGGATCATTTTCCAATCTCTCCCACAATCATCTTATCTGATTAAAAAACTGGGGAGGTCCCAATACAGAGTATTCCCAATTTAGAGACGAGGAATAAGAGGTTTAGGGAGATGGGTGTAAATAGCCCCAAAATCACACAGCAAGCTGGTGATAGAGAAGCTGACCCAAGTCTCCTGCGTCTTTTTCTAACATTTTTTCCATGAAATATTGCTTCTAGTGAATTTCAGTAGGGACTGGAGAGATATTGGTGCCTTGGAACAAAGACTCCTATCACCGGTGCATGTTGGGATGTCAACATCAAGAGAAGCCAATCACTGAAGTGTCGGATAAGCAAGTTCTCAAATATAATAATGACAGTATTTAATAAAAGCCACTAGGACAGTAGTAAATAAATGCCTACTGAAAACCTAGTATGTACAAGGCATTGTGCTTGGCACAATGAGAAATATGGTAATGAAATAGAACCACACTGTGCCCTTAATAAAATTATGATCCTGGTAGGAAAGAAGCAACATACACAAGTAATAAGAGAAAGTAAAAAATAACATGTAACATAACTAAAATATAAGGCGGTGGGGGCTTGGGGAATCACTAAACCAGGCAATCCTAAGAAAGTGTACTCAGTAGGACAGGTTATAAAGGCTAAGGAATTCGACACGCAGTATCTCAAATGTAAGGAGGTCAGTGGCGAAGTAAGCTCAACTTCAGTCCATCTAGCTGAAATAAGATTTAAAGAATTGGTTTTTTTGTAGATCAATTTAAGGCATCGCACTTCATACATAAGGAGAATATTGATTGAAAGGGACTTGGGTGGGGATGTGTTGGCTGCTGGAATTACCTCTCATTCCAATGCCTGGCCTGGTGCAATTCACACAGGCTGCTCCCTGTGTTACTGCCTGACTGGCTGAGTCATCCATAAAATGTTATAAAGTGAAAATGATAAAAGGTTAGAGCCTTACTACGTTGCTCTCAAAGGATAGGCCATGGAACGTGCATGAGTGAAAAGAGCTTAACGTTTATTGGATAGTTGACTAGTTCAAATGCAAGACAGAGCAACCTTACTATGAATTTTCTACACGTGAGCCACATCAGTGGTATAGCAAAATTGCCCGTGTGATTTTTTTTTCACCTACGTAACTGCATTTATTCTGTAAATCTCCAAGGCAATATTTCATGCTTTACAATATAAGGAAGCAAAAAGAGTCAAATTATTTCTCTAGGACTATAGAAAAACAAAATGGGAAAGAAGCTGAAGTAGTCTGAGGATTCTGCTTTTATGATAAAATTGGAGCCAAGATTTTGTTGCTACACTATGGCTGGTATCGAATTCTTGAAAACTGATGAATAACAGTAATTTTTTTCATTAATAATTGCTATCTTTAGGGAAGTGAGAGATAGCTCACAGCTACTTATTTCTTGACATACTTAGGTTGCAGGGGGAAGTCAATACCAAAATCCTTTGTTCCCTTGGATTCAGATACAAATTTTAGTCCTGGTACTGATCAGAGAGAAAATTCTTAAAGAGTTTTTGATTAGTTTTACAGAATCAAATTCAACCTTCTGGAAAGAAGGCATTGATTGCTATAAAATAGACTACTTAAGATGAAAGAAACAGACTGTGAAGGGAATGAAAACAAAGGAATTTGAGGAGCTGATTATTGGACTAGCCAGGGCTCTTTGATGTCTAACATTTACATAAATAACTCTTATCGCCAGTCTCCATCAAATGCAAGACTCTGAGATTTGGGGCCCACAAAAGCTCCAAGTACCAGAAAAAGATGGGTATGGTCCAACCAGTGTCAGGGTGTAGCCAGGCAACGGCGACCACGTCAGACTCACCGATAAAGTGAGATGGAGGTAGACCTGCTCGGTCCCGGAACCTGAGCGCCCCAACTGGGAAAGGGCCAGGGCCACCATGTCCTCTCTCAGGACCCCATCGAATTCCTCCTGCAAAAAACAACCAAGGAGGCGGACAAAGAGGACTTCCATTACAAAAGAAGCAAGCCATCCTGTCATATCCAACACTTATTCAGTACATTACCTATCCAGGAGCTGAGCCCTCTGAAACTTACCAGCCTCCCCCCACCCCTGCCAAAAAGACCTGCAGATTACGTACGATTGAATCAATAATGAATCAATAACTATCAAGTCAATGTTTTATTTGTTTTTAAAGATGTATTATTTTTAGAGAGAGGGGAAGGGAGAGGTAGAGAGGGAGAGAAGCATCAATATATGGTTGCCTTTCACCTGCCTCCAGCTACAGACCTGGCTGGAGACCTGGTTATGTGCCCTGGCTGGGAATTGAACCAGCGACCTTTGAGTTCACAGGCTGGCACCTATCCACTGTGCCACCAGCTAGGGCCAAGTCAATATTTTTATTGCAGCCCTGACTGGTAGCACAGTGGATAAGGCGCCGGCCTGGGAACCCAAAGGTCGCTGGTTCGATTCCCCAGCCAGGGCACATAACCAGGTTGCAAACCAGGTCTTCAGCCAGGTCTGTGGCTAGAGGCAGGTGAAAAGCAACCATACATTGATGTCTCTCTTCCTCTCTGCCTCTCTCCCTTCCCCTCTTTCTAAAAATAATGAAGTAAAATCTTTAAAAAAAAAAATTGCTAGTAAATTTTCAGGTGATTACTTGCAGGTGTTCCCAGTAGAAAGACCACAGCAGTAGGCACATCAGTATTAGTGGTGATATGTACATTGAGTGGGCCTCCTTTCTAGCACTGTGGTGTTCAATGGATCAGCTCATTGAGTCCTGCTGACCACCCTTAGGTGGGCACTCTTAGCTCATTTTACAGATGAGGGAGGTTTACAGAGGTTGATTTGCCCGGCACCACAAAGCTCGTATGTGACAGATCCAAAATACAAACCCAAGTCCGACTGGCCCCAGGGTAATTCTAACCACTACACTGACCACGTGTCCATACCTTGAAGGCTGGTTACATCAAATCAAGGCAAGAACTTCTCTAAATCTGGTATTCTTGCTGGAGAAAACAGATCTTCAGTTAGCTTCCTATTGGTGACTTTTGCTGGATTCATACACTTTACAAGATATATTAAAAGGGTACTAATCACCTCCGTAAAGAGGTGGGCCCTTGGCCAGCAGCAGTCATCTAGGGACCAGGGGTAGCCCCACATGCCCTGTCCTCAGCAATGAGAGAGGGAAGCGGTAACAGGTGGGTCGGTGCTGGGGGTGTGCTGCCTTCATGCATAATGACCAACACATTAACAGGAACATCAGCCCGAGGACACAAGACACAGAAATCACAACAGACACACAGTATAACTAAGCATGGCTGGGTGTGGCCAATGATGGCAAAACCTCTTTTCCAGGTTTGCTGTTGGTCAAGCTGCTGGTAGTGAGGACGTAAGTATGTAGGCTTGTGCTATTGGAAAGGTTTCCTCTCTCCCCAAGTCTGCACTCACCCAGGACAGCAAGTTTCACCCCCATGGAGACAGCGCACGGGCTTTGGGGCTGGGCAGATTGGGTTCAAACCCTGGATCTGCCATTGTGGGTACATGACTTTGAGCAGATAGTTTTCTCTGAGCCTCATAGTCTTCATCTATAGAAAATGTTTTAATGTTATAAAACATCACATTTTTAACATAATGTCATCACTTTATTTAGTCTCCCCATGGCAAGACTCCCCCTGCAGCCCCCTCACGCCTTCTTTGAGGTTCTTGCCACTTGTCAGTGTCATGCCTTTCCCTTCTGGTTTTTGGTTATTTCAGTGTATTTATGCCTTATTTCTGTCTTAGGGGACTTCAGAATCCCCAAGGATGGCCATTCAATATCCCAACTACTCACGTTTCTTTACTTACTTACACACGTTTCTTTATGTTCTCAACTTCAGACACCTTAAGGTTGATCTCTAACCAAAGCCAGCCACTCAATGCCATGCCCTGGACCTACCTGGCTATCATGCTAAATTACTCCACCCTTGAACTCTCACACCCCAGGACTCCATTCCTCTCTAATCCCACAAGTGCCTCTCCTTCAACCTTTCCAATACCCACTGGAGAGTAGGTATCTCCAGTAGGTATTGGAATCTCTAGGCTATTCATCCTTCCCTTTCTCAGAGTCTTCCTGTCCCTTCCTCACCCTACTTCTTTCCCTACTGAGCATCCCATGAGCAATCCCAATGTTTCTATTCTCAAGTCTTCGACTCCTTGTCCTCTGATTGCAATTACCACATACATACAAACCTGAATCAAGTTCACAATTGAGCACTGTTCAGGAACTGTGTCATGCGTATCACATGCCAGACACAAGCAATTTCAGGGCTTTGATAAACATTACAATAGAACTAAGCAGGGTGTTCTGACTATAAACAGGGCCCCCTTTCTGTCAGTTCTATATAGGAGCAGGAGTATAGCAAAGGCTTCCATGGGGAAAGAGCAATTCGATGGAGATTCACTGGTGAGTTATTCTGGGAAAGGGGAACAAAGGGTGGAAAAGAGGACCAAGAAGGGTTTTGCAGGCATCAGGGGAAACAGATACAAAATCTCAAAGGCAAAGGCAAGCAGGACCATTGGGGGAACTGCAAAGGGTCCAAACTAGTTGACCCATAAAGTGAGAAGGGTAGAATTCGGTGCTTAGTACACATAGGGTGAGTGAATGAATGAACCCGCTGTCCCCCTGAGCTGCTGAGGGGGCTGGGAAAGGCCCCACAACCATGCTACTCTAAAGTCAACTGGTAGCTGGGCCTTAGTGCTCTTATTAGTCTCCTGTTACCCATCAGCTGCCTTTCGGCTCCCCACTTTGACTGTTCAGATCTCCGTCGCTCTCCTCAAGCTGCCCAGTGCCTAGACCCCTTGTCCTCACTCTCAGCAGATGCCCTTCTCTTTTACTTTCAAGTCAAAGTAGAAATGATCAGACACTAACGCCTTCAACGTTCTTCGCCTGCGCTAACGCGCTTCTCAGTTTGGTCTTGGAGAAAGCCGGCTTCTCTCCGCACCCAGAGCCCCCCTGCCTCCGTTTCTTGAGAGACCTTGCTCACGGACTGTCAGTTTTGCCCTCTCTGGCCTGCGATTCCAGCCAGTCACTCTCTACTGCCACTCTCCAGCTACACAAGTTGTCTCTCCCGTCCTAAAAGGGCTCCCTTCAGTCCTGCCTGTTCCATTCTGGGCAGCTATGCGTCTCCCTTCATAACCAAGCTCCTCCGGAGTTCCTTCCTTCCTTTATCCTTTAGTTTCCCTTCCTCACCGCCAATTCACTCTTCAGCTCAATACAGTTAGGCTTCTGCCACATCATGAAATCACATGGGACTAAGTCTCCAATGACCCTCAGGTAGGCAAAGCCAGCAAGTATCTTTCAGGCCTCTTCCCACTTAGCCTACCGGCAGCAAAGCCATTCCCGGGCTCTCAGGACGTCTCTGCCTCAGCTTCCCTTTCATACAGCTTTTCTTTCCTGTGCTTCTCTTGCTAGCCCTTTCCAGTTTCCTTCCCTACATCCTACTCATCTGCCGGCTACTTCAAGACCCATATCCCAGGTTCTAGTCTGGGCCTCCTTTTCTCTCCTCCTCTCAGCTGATGGCGCAGGTCTTCTAACTCAGAACTGCTCCCCTAATTTCAGTTGTAACTCCTGAATATACAGCTCTAACTGTTCCTGTTTCTTGTGGTTGACAGCCTGAATATCCCCCCTCAAATCCACACCAGAGTCCAGACTCCTAATATTCAGTTAATACCTGTTCCATCTCAAATATTTCACTTGTTTTCATCTTTAGCTGCCTTTCCATTTCCACGTCCACTGTCTTAATCCAGACTCTGTCCCTCCTCCACAGACATCCCTACAGTCTTCCCACTGACCTCCCTGCTTCTAACGTAATCCCGCTTGGCCACCAGAGGTCCAAGTCCAGAGTCTGTGCAACAGCACGGAGCCCTCCACAACCTGGCCCCCACCTCCACCGCTTTTTCTGCCATCCGTCTGCCCAGACAAGGGTCTACTTTCCATAAGGACTTCGGTGACCATGGCATCCCAGGTGTTCTCTGTACATGGCTGAGTATATCGTACTTCACATAATAAATAGCTTTAAATACTCACATTCTTATCTTACCTTGACAGGGACCATGTGTAACCTCAATCATGTTCTCACCATCTTCTATCATTACTGTTGCTATTATGTAACATTGCACCTCTATAATTTTTTGAGTACCTACTCTGTATCACACACCATAAGAACTTCAACAGTTTCTTATTAAATTTGATGTTTATAACTATCCTGTGAGTAGGCATTATTACCCTCATTAGTTACTGGCAAAGAGAGGTTTTCATGCATCAGACACATATAATGGGCCCAGGCACTTCTTTTGCTCCATATGTCCAACAGTGCTTCCTACACAGCAATCATTCAATATTTGTTCCATGAAGGCTAAATTAATTAAATCACTTAATGGGTTGTAGTTAGCAGATGAAACATACAAGTTATTATTTATATTAGTAATAGTACAAGTAAAATATTATTCTAAATATTTTACATATAGAATCTCATTTAATTTTCACAACTGTCCTATGAGATAGGTACTGTTATAATTCACATACTGCAGATGAGGCAGAGAGGTAAAGCAACTCGCTCAAAATCTCACAGCTAAGAAAAGGCTTTACATGAACCAAAGACAGTATTCTAAACAGCTTGGTCTGCATTACCTCCCTAAAGTTCCTAAGGCCTTCAGAGACTTGAGGCTAACTGCACTATGGGCACTCAGTAATCAGTGGGACCACTGTGGCATTATAAATCTTAACTAAGCTAAGACATGGAAAATAAATCACTGACCATAGAAGTTCAAATGTTTTCTTTTAAACTTTACAGTTTATTCAGTATGTTAAAGCTTATGGGATACTTCAAAAAGCTAACAGAGAATGTGTGAACACAAAATGAGTATTAATATTTGGAATGTACATCAAAGAACTAATAAATGTTTCCAACATACATCCTATAAGCCAAAAGGAAAAACTAGTTCAAGTCACCTCCCCCCTGGTTTGTTAATGGCATACTAAAGACAGATTAACAATAATACTAATGAACCCCACAGCTTAAGAGCATGCGTTAATTAGAATAATAAAGTGAACTGGTGATTCACTTGTGGATTCCTCTGGGGTGGAAGCTGGTAGAAACCATACAAACACCTGGAAATTGTAAAAACACTGCTACAGTGTTGCAACAGTCACTGTTAAGGGTTGCAAAAATAAATCAAAAGATGAACAGAGAAGCTAAACTAATTCACTCTAAGCAAACCTAATGTGTAACCAGCCCATGTAAAAGGAGGTAGGCGAGGAGGAAAGACAAAATGGAGGTAGAAAAAAACAGGCCAAATGTTGAAAGTGAACAACAGGACCTCAGGAAAGAAGGGAACCCAAGTCAGACATAGCCTTAGTGGTTAATGGTAGAATCTGAGTAACAAGATAATGCAAGGGACTGAGGGGGAGGGGTAAGAAATAAGACTAATAAGGGGAAGAGTTAGTGAAAGAAAATGGGCTTGACCAAAAGAAATGTGCTTGCTTCAGAGGAAAGGTGACAGGGGAAAGGGGCCAAGTTGCAAAGAAATGACAGAGACTATCACAGAATGGGGACACTGGAAACATTCTACTTCTCTGCGTCATGTCTACTTCTGAAAAGCATTTGAGCCCATTTCTATTATGAAGGAAGAGGGAAAGGGGAGAGAAGAAACTAAAGAAAAACTTATTGGACTTAAGAAAAATTATATTTTGAGTTTCCTGGCAGCAGGACAAAAAGAAAAAACCTAACAGTTTATTGAAAAGAAGCAAAAGAATGTGTTTGTGAAAAAAAGCAAATAATGTGTTGGAAGCCAAGAGAAGGAAGCGATGTGATGAGAAGTAGAGAGGGATGGAAGACAGGTAGCGATTTAGAAGGAAACAGGATGATACTAAGCGTAAGAAAGAAGCAGAGTTGGGTGTTGGTTGGAAGAGGTATTGTATTAATGTGAAAGCCACGCCACCCCACGCCGCCCCCACAAGACAGAAGGGAATGTTGGGAACATTCTCAACATCCTAAAATACTCCCACAATGAGCTATGTGTGTGTGTGTTGCTTGGTAATGTATCATATACCCTTGGCAGAAGTAATAAACTTTTAAGTCAGTATTTAAGGAAGCACATCTCCAATTATTGGACAAAAGCAAAAATTTTCCCTAGAGCAAAGAGGGAGAAGGGGCTAGAACGGGGGAGAGCACTGGAGTACTTCAAAATGAGGAGAAGCTGCAGGAGATGTCAAAGACGAACTGCACCTATTCACTGTGCTGTCAGGGTATAATTCTGACAAAGTTGAAGCCGTTAAGTCCCATACAGGTAGATGATTTTTGTCATAACTTGACTGCTGTACAACTTGACTCTTAAGAAACCAAATGTGCTACTGAAAAATCAAGGAGCTACCTGGAAAGATTTCAACAAGGGTGAAGAAACGGGGTGACAGAAATAGGAAGAAGGGGAGCCCAGAGGTAAGGTCGGAAGGAGGCACCCCTGGAGGCGAGGTCCTTGGCACGGGCTAAGCCCCAGCAGGGCCCCGCGGCTGGAGAAAGGAGCGAAGGGGTGAGGGGTCGGGGGGAAAGCACACCTCCAAATTCAGCATCTCGGACTCGGAGGACTCCTCGGATTCCACTTCGTCCGCACCGTCGCGCTCCTCTTGGTCCTCGTACTCCTCTGGGTCTGTGTCCAACCCCTGATAGCGGTGAACGAGCTGCTTGAGCAGGTAGGAGGAGGAGGCTCTGTTGGTACCTTTCGATTTCTGCCTCATGGGGAACGAAGACCAGCGCTGTCTTTCAGAGCTCATCAGTAGCTGCTGGGATCCTTCTTGGGACCTGCTCGAGCTTCCCTGGAGAGAGGCAGGCTTCGGCCTCCGGGGATTGCCCCGGGGGGTCGCCATTTCGTTTACCTGGGTTGCCTAGGAGACTGATACCGGGGAGGGAGGTTCCGCAAAGGATTCTGGGGGCTGTAGTGTTTGCCTCTCCAGGAGTCCTTGTTTTCAGTCTATGCCACGGCTCGCACAGGACTTTCTTTTTGTTTTTGTCTGCTTCTTCTGTTTTGTTTGTTGTTGTTGTTGTTGTTGCTGTTTGTTTTGTTTTGTTTTTCTCTCTCATCTCTTTAGTCTTTGGCTTTGTTTCCTTTGGCTTGTCTTCCCCGTTTCCACCTCGTTTTCACATAGCACCCCTTTTTCTTTGTGCTCAACTGTTTTCTTTCTCCCACCTAAGACCGCTGTGAACCCAATCCTGTTCCATTCATGAAGGTGCTTTCTGCAGAAATGTACTTTGCAAGCGTTAGAGGGCTCTGCAAAGCGGGGTGCTAGGAGATGAGGGTGTGCTTAACTGGAAAAAAAAGGCATGGCTCCTGACCTTATAGTTTAATTGCAGACAGCAAAGAGAAACTACGAGACAAAAAGGAAAGCTGATTTGCAATTAATTAACATTTTTCCTCCAGACATGATAAGCCATATCCTTACAGAGAAAAGCTGACCTGGCGGAACAATTGGGGAAGGGGGGAAGAAATTGACTGTCCCGTTGACACGCAGTATCTGAAAGCTTCTATAAAGCTATTAAAATCCCATAAATAACTGTATTAGTCAAGTGTCCTGCTTTGGTAATTGCCAGTTGTCTTTTTGCATAGGCTTTATCGGCAGTTTTATTAAATACTTTCGCAAGATTACAAAGCTTGATTTTTATGCTAGTGTGATTTTACAAGGCCCAAGGCCCATAGCCTTAAGCTTCACAAACTAGAAGAACAGAAGGGAAATGGTAATACCTATTATGGTCACAGTGATGACAATAGAGATCCTTGCCGGGAAGTGTCCTCATCGGCCTGGGCCACAGGGCCTTTTCTCCATGCTTCAGTGACAGCAGCTACAAATACACAATGATCCTATCAATGGCTGTCAGGGGAGGAGAAAAAATCCTGCGGACACCATCCATTGACTATTATCTTTCTCAGTGCTTGAGGGACCCTTAAAACTGACATAAAGCTTTCAGAATTACCTTCCTTCATTATCTTGCTAGTCATAAATGTGAAGATACAATGAAAGTATCTCTTTCTGCTGGGCTCATCTTACAGCTTGCTTCTTTCTTTTTCCAGTGGGTAGAGGTCCTTTACCCCTCTAGGATGTGATTTTAGCTAACTGACATACGGAAGAGGGGGGCAGAATACATAAAAATGGAAACCCAGTATGGTTTTTTTTTTTTTTTTAATAGCTTAATCAGCATTTCTAGTAAAGCAAATTTTGCCAGTGTCAGCCTATTAAGGAACATGTCTTCAGGCAGTCAGTTAGGACCTGTCAAAAGATAATTTTCAAAGCATTAAGTATAGGGCTCTCTTACAAAAATTAGAATGACATATATATGATTTAATTCAACTCATTAATTAGTGTGGACACCAGCAAGATGGTAACAGGGGATCCATAATCCACAAAGAAAGACATCCTGGCATAAGTTCATTAAGAGATAAAACTGGTTAATGCCTTTCAGGACATTAAACTATAGCCTTTGGGGTTATATATTTCCAAGTGTTTTGTCTCTTTTCATCCTCACATCTATCCTTTGTCTATACCCATTTGACAGATGAGGTAACTGAGGCCCAGAGAAGTTAAATAACTGGCCCAAAGTCAAGTGCCAGTGTTGAAATCCAAACCCAGAATGGCCAACTCCATAGTCTACTTTCAACCACCACTTTTGCAGGTAGAAAATGTGAGGCAAGAGAAGGATACACAAAAAGTCTCAGAAGAAAAAACATGTATCAGTTAAGGTTCTTAAGTATCAGTTAAAAAAAAAAAATAGCCATTAAGGGAATGACCCTTCATATAGAGTCAAAACATATCAGAACTAGGAAGAACTTCAAAGTCCATCTTATCTCAACTTTTCCTTTTACAGAAGAAGAAATTGATGGCCCTCCAGGGATGATAACTCCGCCCCAAACCGCCTGACTTGTTAGCAGCTGAGCAGGAATTAGAATCTAGACTTCTCATTGTTCTGTCTTTGCTCTTGCTAGTTTACCAAATTGCTTCCCAGGTTGAAATTTAATCAGTAGAACCACTACTTTGGGATTCTGGGCAGTAAAACTGAGGGCACTGTTTCTATAAAAAGTTATTTTACCAGATAGAGAATACAAAACTAGGCAAAGGGACAGGAGGTGAGGGAAGGGACTATTTTGTCTAAACTTCCCATTAGCACAAAACATCACTAATCACTTCCATTTATTCTCTGCTTATTGTAAACCGATGCTAACTACTGAATACATATCTCAGGTACTTATTCCAACTGTTCTCTGACATAGTAACTGATGTCCCCATTTTATAAAGGTAAAGAATGAGGTTCAAAAGTGCTAGCAAGTTGCCCAGACACTACTGTGTCCCAATCAAAACCCCAACTCAAGTCCTTCTAGATGCAAAGCCTCTGAACTGAACCTTTGTACTTTATTTTCTCTACAAGTCTGAATTAGTTTCTCAGGAACCACTTGTGAGGTACAGAGAGCCATGGCCCTGATAAGATACTGAAAATGATAGTGCGTTGGAGGGGGCGGGTTTCTGGGGCCAGGGAAGTGGAGTAGGGGCATGATGATAGTGAGGCATGATGATCCAGGGGAGCAGGGACTTCTGGGATAGCTCTGAGTCCTCACCTAGGTGGGCGAGAGGGAAAAGCAAGGGCACGAGTCTCACCGTGATGCCCAAGAGCACTCTCTGAGAGGACACCCAGGACAGGCTGCTTGTAGGGGAGCGTCAAAGGAGCAAAGAGCTTAAATTTGAAAGAGGGCGCTGAATACCAGCCTTGGCCACTTGGGAGCTTTTCCCCAGAAGTATCGTTTACCCTTCACGCTCCCTTTTCTGTGTGGAACAGGGATGTCCACCAATCTGGAGCCAGTGCCCTGACCTAAGACCTTCCTCATTGAGAATGGAAGGACGAGGCAGGGATGAACCTCTGTTTTCTAAATTTGGGAAGATGATCTTGCCAGGAGTGTAGACCTGGCACAAAGCAAAGGATGTGCGGCCTGATCCCCTGCACCTCCCCAAAACGCTTCTCCAATGGTGTGTAAAGGCAAACAGGTTGAGATGGCAGGGTCTTAAGCTCATGATGTTTTCTGTGGAACACTGTAATTTTTACAGAATGCCATGGAATTGAAAGAGCAGATTGGCCATGGGAGGCACTGCCAATATATTAAATGACAATGAAAACACAATCGCAACTAATGTTTATGAGTAATTTCTATGTGCCAAGCACCCTCCTAAGTGCTTCACACATATCAACTCATTTTAGCCCTGTGTGGACCCTGCAAAGTAGAGATTAATATTATCGTCTCTGTATTATAGATGAGAAAAGGTAGACATCAATAGGTTATGTAACCTATGTTTCATGAAGGGTCTCTGATAAATTCTTGAAACATTAGAAATAAAACCTGTTCACAAGAGATTGGGAAGAAGGGGGAGTGTGTTGACTTCCTAGAGGAAAAGGGGCATGAGTGAGGAAGAGGATGAAATTGTCTTGTGCAGCCAAACATCTTAGCAGAATCTAGGGGATGACTTTTTAAAAATGTAGAAGAGAGATTCTGATAGCCATGAGGAGAAGGCAGGAAACTTATAACCCTTGATTTTACAAATAGATGATGCTTTCCCATGAGGTTAATAGGAGACTTTCTAGGTCTTTAATATACTGCATTGTTTTTAGGCACTTTACATAATTTACATCTACACTTTCTGAACACATTTTCTCAGTCACCTTTCTTCACTACAGATCCCTTCTTTTCGTGCAAAAAGCGCCTTGCACACAGTAAGTGCTTCATAAATATATATAAACTGCTTAAAACTTAGCTTTATAGTGATTACACTGAATGTAACTTGCCATTTCATTCCTCCTGAGTGGACATCTGTGCGGATGAGTGTTTGAAATTAAAGTAGCAGGATTCCTGTCTCAGAAAGGTTGGCCTGGAAAAGGGTTCACAGGGTCTAAAAGGACTTGTTTAGAGTCAGCCCTGGGATCTATTCCAAGGCAGTCCCAATGCTCACCTCCCAGGGCTGTGGAGGTAAATGAGGTGAGTGTAAAATTAGCTGAACTGGTGTGGTAAACTGCATGCATGACCACCAGTTCCCCTCTGCCCTGTGTGCACACACCTCGCAATTCTCAGCCCCTTCTACCAAGAGTTGGAGTCTAGGCCCTGGTTGGGCAGCTCAGTTGGTTAGAGCATTGTCTCTATTTGCCAGGGTTGCAGGTTCAATCCCTGGTTGGGGCACACACAAGAATCAATCAATGAATGCATAAATAGGTAGTACAAGAAATTGTTGCTTCTCTCTCACCCCTTCTTTTTTTCCTTTCTCCCTCTAATATCCATACATCTTTTAAAAATGTATGTATTTATTTATTTTTAAAGATTTTATTTATTATTTTTGGAGAGAGGGGAAGGGTGAGAGGCAGAGAGGGGGAGAGACATCAATGTATGGTTGCCTTTCATCTACCTCCAGCTACGGACCTGGCTGGAGACCTGGCTTGCAACCTGGTTATGTGTCCTGGCTGGGAATCGAACCAGCGACCTTTGGGTTCACAGGCTGGCACCTTATTAAAAGATTTAAAAAGAAGTGGAGTCTATTTCTCCATTCCTAGAATCTGGGATTGGCCATGTAACTTGCTTTGGTCAATACAACAGTAAAAATGTGGCACCAGCAGAAACTTGAAAATGCTTGGGCACTGGTCTTTCTTGCTGCTCTTGGGAACACTGCGATCACCATGTGAAGAAACCAGAATGAACGGCAATGGGCTTAGTTCCTGGGGGCCTTGGGCAGTTGCCTCTCACTGCTTACCAGACTTGTGCATGAAGCCCATCCAGATCATCTAGTACCAGCTGACCTGCCAACCGACCAGATGAGCCAAAACCAGACGAGGAAAACTGCTTGACCAACCCAAAGAATCATGAGCTAAATAAACGGTTGTCGTAAGCCACTAAGATCTGAGAGAGTGTGAAAGGCAGCAAAGTTAATATATGCAGTGTGTCTGGATTTCCTGCAGTCTCACACAACTCACTGGTGAGTAACAGGTTGAAGGTGGAATCTTTATCTTTTGACTCTGATTCAAGTGATTATTTCCATATTGGGCTTTGCTGCTGTATTATCTTACGTCGAAAAACAACAAAAATCGTTGTTACTGTAAAGACCAAAAAAAAAAAAAAAAAAGAGAGAGAGAGAGAGAGAGAGAGAAAGACAGAAAGAAAAGAAGAAAGAAAGCTGCAAATCTTTCCAACAACAAAGGTATGCTGTCAGGGTTCTCCCATGAAACAGAAGCAATGGGAGCTGAAATAAAACACAGGACTTGGCTCAGTTGATCATAAATGCTACAAGTCCCAGGATCTGAAGTTGGCAAGCTGGAAACCCAGGAAGAGCCCCTGGTACCAATTCCAGTCCCAGAGAGAAGGACAGCTGTCTCAGCTCCACAGTCTGATTCCCTTTAACTAAGTCTTTTTGTCCTATCCTGGTCTTCAGTTGGGTGGGTGAGGCCCACCCAAGTTAGGGAGGATGATTTGCTTTACTCAATTTATTGATTCAAATGTTAATCTCATCATGAAACACTCACAAGTGCACCCAGAATCACGTGTGGCCAATGTCTGGGCATGCTGTGGTATAGTCAAGTTGACGCATCAAATTAACCACCACAGAAGATGGCATGAATGGCTGGTTTCTAAGGGACAGAAAGGAAGTCTTTTGCAATCTGCAAAGAGCAAGGATGAAGTCGCACATATTTCACTGTCTTTGTACCGGCCGCCCTGTCCAGCCAGGTGGGCCTCATGCATGTGCCACTTGACCCTCATTCTGCATCTTATGCCCCACTGTCTGGGGTGCACTCTTGACTTCCTTAAGGTCTATGATGATGCAAACCACTAGGAGTATTAAAAAGTCTAGCATGCATATTGAAAGAATATAATAGTGATAAATCATCATCATCATCATCACACACATGAAAAAATGCATGTAGACAAGAGGTGGCTTTGGCATTCTTTCCCTTCATGAAGCATTATTTATTCAGAAGTTGGAACAGGATGGCAAAAAGGGAAATCGTACCTTGAATCATGTCCCAGGGCCTTCTAGTGAGTGATAGGACACTGGCAACATACACACCGGGGGAATAAAAATCAGTATCCATCAGAACAGAATAGAATCCTGACCTCTGGCCTCTCACTGCCCAGGTGAGCAAATGAGTGTTTGAATTATTTATCTGCTATGCCATGTAAAGAGTCTTGCAGATACTAACAGCATAGTATGAATATGCATAGTATTGTCATTATAAATAAATAGAGGCTTAGGGCATTTTTCAAAGTGCATTAATTATTGAAGCCCTCAGCTCTCACTTTGTCATGCTTTGATGTTTTGTTCATGACCAACTCAAGTCCCTCAAGAGTCCATCTTGATGGTGAATTCATTCAGAAAGTAATTTATAGCTTTTGTAAAATTATTTTGAAGAAAAATCACATTGGAGAAATTGGATTTTAACTAGGCATTGAGTTACTCTTCATACTACAGCTTTTTAAAAAACTTGTGGTAAAATACACACAAAATAAAACTTACCTTCATGACCTCTTTAAGCCTACAGTTCAGTGGCATAAAGTATGCTCACATTGTTATGCAGCCACTGCCTCCATCCATTCCCAGAATTCTTTTCATTGTGCAAAACTGAAACTCTGTTCCCATCAAACAACAAGTCCACGTTGCCCCCATCCCTAACACCTACCATTCCATCTTCTGTCTCTACAAATTTGAGTAGTCTAGTCATCTCACATAAGTGGAATCATACAGTATATGTCTTTTGCGACTGGCTTATGTCACATAGCATAAAGTCCTAAAGGTTTATCTATGTTGTAGCATGTGTCAAAATTTTCTTCCTTTTTAAGGCTTAGTAATATTCCACTTATCTGTCCACGGATGCTTGAGTTGCTTCCACCTTTTGTCTACTGGGAATAATGCTGCTATAAACATGGGTGCTGGGAGACCCTGCTTTCAATGATTTCAAATGCATTATAGAAGTGGAATTGTGATACGATAGTTCTAATTTTGATTTTTTAAGGAACTACTCTACCATTTCCATAGTAGAGTGTGCCATTTTACTTTCCCACCAACAGTACACAAGGATTCCAAATTCTCCACATTATCACCAACACCTGTTGCTTTCTGAGTGCTTTCAGAAGTAGCCATCCGAACGGCTCAGGTTTTATTTGCATTTTCCTACTGATCAGTGATGTTGAACACGTTTTCATGTGCTTATTGGCCATTTGTGTTTTCTTTATAGAAATGTCTATTCAAGTCCTTTGCCCATCTTTTAAATCAGGTTGCTTGGTTTTTTTGCTGTTGAGTTGTAAGAGTTCTTTATATATTCTGGATATTAGTTTTTTTTTTTTTAAATCAGATATATGAGTTGCAAATATTTTATCCCATTCTATGGGCTGCATTTTCACTCTGTTGATTCTGTGCTTCGATGCACAGATGTTTTAAATCTTGATTGAACCTAATTTATTTTTACTTTTGTTGCCTGTGTTTTTGGTGTAATACCTGAGAAATCAGTGACAGATCCAGTGTCATGCAGCTTTTCTCCTGTATTTTCTTGTAAGAGTTCTGTAATTTTAGCACTCATTTATAGATCTTTGATCCATTTTGAGTTAATTTTCATATATGCTATAAGGCAAGGGTTCAACCTCATTCTTTTGCAGGTAGACACCCAGTTTTCCCAGCATCACTTCTTTAAAAAGACACCATTACTTATTCTAATGTTTAAGATTCTCAGAAGAAACAAAGATTGTTTCTTTGGCAGAGAGCATTAACACTGTGTGAGATGGGTCTGGTTATAGGCAGGCACTACTGAGCATCTGCCCAGTATTAATTTAATAATCTGTAAGGCATAGGCAATGGCTAGCCTCCATTTCTCTCCTGCTCCATCTGTTTCCTTCCAGTCTCTGTGTCCCTGGAGGGGCTGACCCTGCAGGCAGTATCACCTGGCTCCCTTGCTTTCTGTCTTTTGTTTGATTCTGGCCAATGGGAGGCAGGACCCAGGAGGGGAGGCAAAAGATGATCAGTGCTCCCTTCACACCTCTCACACTGCCCTGTGACTATGTTTCCTGTCCAGAGGTCCCCTCCATGGCTTCTGGAACATCGTTTGCTTTCCTTGATCCTTCAGTTCCTGCTACGACTAGGCCCTGGGAATCTCCACAGTCTTGTTCCTCTAGTTATCTCTCAAAAGGATTGCATCTCCCCCTGACTCATTTCTCTTCAATGCCTTTTGGATTGGGCAAACACAATCCACACCCAGGTCTGCCTCAGTTATTGAGCTAATCTGATTGTGCCTGGAAGGGACCCCTGCCATCTAGCTGGGCTTGAAATAAATCATTCTGTAAACTACACCCAGAATTTTGTACCCCATAGGTGAAAACTGGGTATACATGTGGTCAGAATTATAGCACTTCTACACTGGCAGCTCCTCCCACTGCTAATTCAACCCAAGGACAATGCTTCTGCACTTCAAAATACGCCCCAACCCTTCCCCAACAGCAGCTATCAGAATTGCATGTTTATAGCTCAGAAAGGAATATTTAGTGGACTACTCATAAGGTATTTTGTTCAACCTATTACAAGGGTGACAATCACCACAATGTACAAGACATTGTATGGCTAATTCCTACCTTTTGCCATTAAAAAAATTACCCTTTATGTTAAAAGTTAAAAATAAGTAAATGGCAATGGATCATAGTTAAAATACAGATAGAGAGATCTTCATACCTAACCCACTTGTACTTATTCAAATTAATTATTAGGGGGCTAGGAGAGAGAAGTCCAAATTTGATTTATCTATCCCCATCCAACGACTTGGCAAAGTAGCTGCCATGTCTTCTTAAAAAAATCCTCAGCAATATTTTCTATTTTCATTATGCTTGTTTTTAAAAATGAAAGTAAAAAGACAAAGTATTTTTCACCCTGACAATAAACATGCACAGGCAGAGAATTACATGTCAGAATCTTTAGAAGCAGGCATAGTATTTAGCCAATGAATTAATAGGAATTTGTGGAAGAGGAGGTAGGATTTAAAGTTATAGCTGAATAACAATAAGGTTTTAGAATCCTTAAAATTCCACTTTCATAGGCTCCTAACATTTTTTTTGACTACAGAAAAACATTAATTTTTCTGAGTGAAAAGAGCTATATTGTTCGATTCCCCAGCCAGGGCATAAACAGGTTGCAAGCCAGGTCCCCAGCCAGATCCGTAGCTGGAGGCAGGTGAAAGGCAACCATATATTAATGTCTCTCTCGCTCTCTGCCTCTCTCCCTTCCCCTCTCCCTAAAAATAATAAATAAATTCTTTAAAAAAAGAACTATATTGTTCTACAACAGTGCCCACCAAAGAGGCTGACACTGTAGCAAGAGATTGTCATTTGAATTGCGTAGATAGTGTGAAAATGAATAAAGGAGAGTCTCATTCAAAATGGACTTACTTGGCACACCAGGAAGGGAGGGTTCTCAGGCACATATTGCTCATTACCGATCACTTGACAGACCCAGGCAGGAAGAATGAAGATTTTCTCCTTGCCCAGCAACAACTCAGCCAATAAGAAACCACCACCGCTCCAAATTCTAGCTCTCCTTCAAAAAAACTCGTTTTGGAAACTGTCCCTCCCAGCTTCCTCCCTTCCTCTATGAAACCACAGTTCCCTTCCTTTGTTTCCTGGACTTGCCTATGGTTCACTGTACTTTGCATGTCCCAAGTTGTAGTTCCTCTGTTTTCTTGAATGAACCCCATTTTCCCAGCTAAACTATGTAGCTTTTTGTTTTAAAGGTTGACAAGAGAGAGAGGTGAGCAGAAGAGAGGAAGACTGGGAAAGAAGAGAATACCCTGGGTTGCAGGTGAGCATCTTGGAAGCCTGAGCAAACGCAGCTAGGAGACAGCGATACTGTTTGCAGTGGCAGGAGAACAGATGAATAAGCATAAGGAGAACAGCAGAGGCCAGCATCTGGACCCCTGTCTTCACATAGCAGGCAGAGAGGACAAGACACCAGGGTGTTCATTTTTCAAGAGAAAGATCAGATGCCTTGAAAGGGACTATTGAGGGTGTCATGCAAGACCAAAGATAGGTCCCCTTAAAATCCAAATGACAGTGTGGCTGTTGGTTTTAAGCCTTTAGCAAATTTCCATCATTGAGATATAGGTTGGTGTATGGAATTTACTTAGGAAGCAAAACTTGGGTTTATGGCAGGATTATGCCTTTCTACCTTTCTCCACCCTCCCCCCAAACAAATACTGGTCTATTAATGTAGATTAATTAATTAATGTAGATTAATCACCTACCTAATTCCTGATTAGAGATAATAAATATGGAAAGTGAATACATTTCATTGTTAAGCAGGCCCATTATTGTATTAATTGAGATCAAAAGAGCATAAGCATTTCCATGATGTGACAAATGGCAGAATCTGAGCTGTAGGCTCAGCATGCTGTGATGTTGCCTCGCCTTAAGATGGTTCCATTTGTGAATGATTGAGCCCAAAATTTTAGCTATGACAGCCTACAGCTCAGATCCTGTGTGGAAATCCAAAACAGGGACAGGGCTACCACTGCTATACCTCAACGCGGCTTGGAAAATTGCCCATTCTCCTTCAAGGAAGTCTGGTAAGCACACAGCTCTTGGAGAAAAGCAGCAAACAGAAGAAAACGGATTCTATTAGTCTGGAGTCACTTTACCAGAATGGAGGAACAAGACCTCTCTCTCAAGAAGTGATAGGTAGAAAGAGAGCTGCCCAGAGAGCCTGAGACAAGAAAGGAATGACTCAGCAAGAAGACGGTCGGCACTTCCTTAGGAATGAAACGTGGGTCAGAGCCTCCACCCTCCTTGCCTTCCTAATGGTTCCTTCAGGGGCAGTTCTGTCAACTTTGCAGTCCTCTCTTAACAAGGAAGATGAACATCCCGCGACCTCATGGCAGCACTTAAAAGGGGTCACATTTTAGTTAGCAAATGGAAGTTTCTCTTTGTAATTTACATACGAAACCAGCCAAAACTCCTGGATTCCCGGAATGTCTCGTAGGGAGACGTGATAAATAAAAGATGCCTATACTAACCCACAGTCTAGGAGGAGAAACTGAACTATGCACAGATGATTGAAAAACATGGGTAGGTTTTGTAATATGAAGTGAGAGATGCTAGTGATGGAGCTTTGGAGCAAGTGCTAAGGGAAAGCAGAGGAAGCCATGGCTAACACAGGCCCTTTTCCTCTGTCACGAGCTAGTGAACATGTAGAGGATCAAGTCCTAGAGAGGAGAGAAAGCACATGCCAATGTGTTCCTTTCTGGGGGGTTCCTGATTTGCTAGATTGCCTCTAGGTGCCTCCTTTCTTCAGTGTTTATTTAAAAAATCTTATTCTACCAGTTTTACCAGTGAACTTAGTGGAACTGCAAATTCTTTCATATGTTGCCCCTGAAAACAAACCTAGGATGCCTCCCTCACCCCCTGCAAATGAATAAGCAGCTGGGCCACCTGGTATGCCACCATTTCTAACACAGATGGAACAAAAGGATTTCACCATAAGAGCATCTGGTATATGCCAAGCATTATACTGTGTTCTTTATATATATACTGCTATATCTTAATATTCAGATGGTAGAAATTGTTATGCACACTTTGCAGACCAGAAAACAGAGTTGAGAAGGTTAGGTGACCTGCCTACGAGACTCTAAGCCAGGGGGTAAGTGCAGTAAAAAAATGCAGCCATGTTTTCCCATCTCAAAGCCTGTATTCTCTCTACCACACTATGTGCATCCCTCAGAAACCTGAAATAAAATCAAGTACCCCTGAAATCTCTTGGAAACAAAAACATTGAGATTACATTACTATAACAAGCATTATTAAAAACTGGATCACCAGATACCTAGGCTGGAGCACATCCTGATATTTGCCAACCCAGCATCCATTGCCTCCCGTGGCCACTCCACCCCTCCTTCCTAACAGGACCTCCGCTCCCTCAGGTACCCACCTTGGGGCAGCCACCTGTTTCCTGGAGGGGGCCCCTACCTTGATGCTGACCATGATGGGGGCCGGTTACACCCAATCCGTGTCCCGTAACTTACTGGTGATTGGTTAAGGACAGTCGCCTGAATCCTAGCTGACCAATGGCATATCTTTACCAGAAAGGCTTCTAAGAATGGTTCCCCAGCTCTTTCACAAACACTTCAGGGGCAGGACTGGTGGCACCTCCATGCAGGAACTGACAGCCAGCACAGTCTGTGGGGTGGGGTTAGTGAGAGGGAGCTTGGAATCCCGAAAATGTCCCTCGGCCTTGTGCCCAGGCCAAGGATCATCGAGGGCCTTTCATTATTTCCTTGGACGAGGGGAACACTCTTGGACGTTTCCAATGGTTAACCAGCCGCTAGAGCTATGGTGGGTTTTTTCCCCCTTCTTGGATAGAATCTGGAGCAGTTAATCACTTCCTATTTATTTCTCCTTTGTAACTTAAAGAGCTTTCTCTGTGAAATGCAGAGTAGCTTCACAGAAGCCACAGGAAACTTCTCTTTCCCTCAGCTCCTTTTTGAGATCAAATAGGTCTCTGTCCACAGAGAGCAGTCAACCCGAGCTGGAGCTCTTGAATGTGCTAATGCGGTAGTGCCTCTGATTCCCTCAAGGGTCTGCAGGCTGCACCCGCCTGTGCCTCCTTCCTCCCCTTTGGTCCCCTTTCCTCTGTCCATCATCGTCCTCCCACTTCTCTCAAATTCAAATGAATTTCTCATAGCTTTTGTGTTCTTTATACTCTGAGCCCTTTTACTTGATAACTGTAGGCTTGCAGGCCACCCTGGATTTTTTCCATAAATTCAACAAATGCTCATGGGCGCTGTTAGCTGCACAGCACGGTGAAGAGTACAGTGCAAGATACCAGCCCAGCGAGGTCCCTGCCCTCAGTTAGCTTATAGTCGAGTGAGGGCAATGAGCCAGGGCAAAGCAGGGAAGGCAGGGGGTGCAGGGCAGCATCCTGGGTTTGAGCACGCGACAGGCCGGCCAGGGAGGACGCAGGGTGCGCAGACCGAGGGACCAGGTGGAAGAGGAGGGGTCAGAGCCTTGTGCGCCTCCTCCAGTTTGTAGATCAGCCTCTTCCCCAGCCTGTTGGGTGCATTTCCACCTTCTCTCTCAAATGAGGAACTCCCTTCAATGACTTTTTAAAAGATGATATTATGATGGCCAGTACGTTCAGTTCCCTTTTTCTCCCACGAACTAGGTTGTTCCTGGGGTCCGGGTGTGAGGCGGGGCCAAGATGTCAAGTCCCGTTTCTCAGCCTATGGGATTTTTTTTTTTCTTTAAATTTTATTGTTGTTGTATTACATCCATCCCTTTTTTTCTCCCCTCTGTCCCCCTCCCCACCCACCCTTTCCCCCCAAAGTCAATCCCACCTGTTGTCCATGTCCATGGTTCCTTTATACTAGGTTCTTGTCTAAGCTGCTCCCCTTCTTTGCCTCTGCCTCCCCCCTCCCCCCTACCCCTTTCCTCCTGACCAC
>PVIW01001554.1:0-117092 GCA_004026585.1 Noctilio leporinus
GGAACGGGGTAGGGGGGAGGGAGAGGTAGAGGCAAAGATGGGGAGCAGCTTAGACAAGAACCTAGTATAAAGGAACCATGGACATGGACAACAGGTGGGATTGACTTTGGGGGGAATGGGTGGGTGGGTGGGGGGACAGAGGGGAGCAAAAAGGGGATGGATGTAATACAACAACAATAAAATTAAAAAAAATAAAAAATAAAAAAATAAATAAATAAATAAATAAAATAACTTTAAAAAAAAAAAAAAAAATCATGGGACATCTTCAAAATTTAGCTACCTGGTTTTAACATCTGCCCACCTTCTAATGATTGTAATACAATAGACCTAAAGTGGGGCTTGAGATTATGTATGTATGCATTTATTTTTATTTTAAAGATTTTATTTATTATTTTTAGATAGAAGGGAAGGAAGGGGGGTGAGAGGGAGAGAAACATCAGTGTATGGTTGCCTTTCACCTGCCTCCAGTTATGGACCTGGCTAGACACCTGGCTTGCAACCTAGTTATGTGCCCTCGCTGGGAATCGAACCAGCCACCTTTGTGTTTGCAGGCCAGAGCCTATCCACTGAGCTACCACCCAGGGCTAAGATTATGCGTTTAAAGCATTCTTATGTACATTGACATTTGAGAGCCTCTGACTTACCAGACAAGCCATTCAATTATATAAATGAGTTATCTTCAATGGACAAAGCAAACCAATGTTGTATAGGAGAGTAAATTTTAGACCTTCTATTTATTATTATTATTTTATCTAAAAACATACTAAAACATATGCTTTAGTTATATTTAACGCATAGAGTAGAACCAGTCTCTTTAGGTAGTCACATGGGCTATTGGTGTGTGGGATGTCCTTAAAGAACTGTCAGGTTTGCACAAAGCAAAATATTTGTGAGACCATCTTCCTCACTTTCTGCATGTTGTATTATAAGACAGTCTTCATGTATCCAGCTCAGTTGGTTTACAAGATTATGTTTCCTAGTTTTAACTGAAACAAGATTTAAAAAATAGAAAATTGACTTAGTTTTCCTACAAAGAAACCAGTAATAAAAGGTAGCAGTAAATATTTCAGAATATGTTACCTATTAAAATGAATTGAAACAGAAAATAAACCCAGTGGTAATATTTCAAAAAATAATGCAGTTTCTGTTAACATTTCTTACTCAGTAATGGAAGACAGAAGCTATAGGCCAGCACTAAAATGTTTGCTCTACTGAAGACGTAAACTTAGCCAGAATAGTACACAGAAAACAAAATAGAACCAGAAATGCATTCTTTTATCAATATACACTGTTGACAGGTGCTGCAGTATATTAATGATGAAAAAAGTTTTCAAAAAATTATGCAGGTTTACAGTAGAGTTGCATGACATTTTTAACATGTCTCATATTATTTTCTGATTTTGTTTCAGAAACTAATACATCACAAAGTTTTGTTTTTTTTTTTGTAAAGTACTAAAGAAGAGGTGTACTGGAAAATGTGTGTCTTTTAAAGTAAACAATGCTTTTTAAATACTTTGGGAAAAAGTCAAATGTTCTAGGTTGAAAGTTATAAAACATAAGAACTTTATTCACAATATTTTTCAGAGGAAAGCTATTATTTCTTTAAACAGGTAAAGCCGGATGTGCACAAATTATGCACACAAACATCCATGTTGTTAATTTCACAGAATGAGATTTATGTATAAGGGCATAGTGGACCTTTATAATATTTTATAAGAACATGGAGAATAGCTATAATAATCTTAAACACAGAGAAGTACGCTGTTTATCTTTGGCAAAGTAGCTAAAATAATGGACTGAAAATGAGGGACTCTTTTAAAAAAATACAAGTATTCTAAATCTATCAACTATTTTTTGATGAGTTTCTATTAGTAGTACACTAATTTGTAGATATTTTAGGAAATTAACACAATCTATCTCTATAGTGTAAAGGTCATTATTTTAAAATAAAGTACAAAATGTTTTGTGAAAAATTATGTTAACAAGAAACACTGGAAATGAATATTTAAATATTACCCAACATTTTATAATTTTGTTACCTACACTAATTTTTACAATTTGAAACAATACATTTAAATCTATATTCTTGAAAAGGTAAAAAAAAAATGTATTCTAATCTGTTTAAAGTATTTCAAAACTAATATTTTAATAGACTTTGAAACTATTTATTTATACAAAACACATTTTCAGATTAGTTCATAAGAGCAACATCAAAGAAGATAGGTTTTCAACCTCTCAATTTTCATACTTATATATACAGATTGAAAAGTAATACTTTTAAGTTAAACTAATACTTTCCTATTTGTGTATATTATTATATATTATATTGGGTTGGCCAAAAGCCTATTTATAATTTTTTCCATAAAATAAAAAACACAATATTAATAAATATTGATTTGGATATTTTGAGTATGTCAGCTACGTGCTGCTATTGGCTTTTAGTGGGCAGAGGCCAGGGGTGACACTAAGCATCTTCCAATGCATAAGACAACCCCACAGCAAAGAATTATTTGGCCAACATGTCAAGAGTTCTAAGAAACTTTGCAAACCACTTTAGACATGTTTTATGAGTCACAGAATCTTCTCTATGTTTACATTGCACAAATCTTTTTTGTGTGCTTCAGTTGCATTTTTACCTTTCTTCAAATAATAAAGCATGATATGTCAAAAATGTTGCCTATCTTCTTTCATCTTCAGTATTAAAATGGCTGCACAAAAATTCACCAATTTTGATAGATTTTTTTAAATGCATGCTGATGTGACAGCTGTCACAATACAATCTAACAAAAATTGTTTCAAATGAGGTTAAAGGCAGCTAAGCACAACTAGAACCATCATACAGAAAAAAAACTAAATGAACTTTTGGCCAACTTAATATATCTTTCTGAAGTCTAATTTGCAGGTACCACAGCTTATACAACCAAGTGTCAAAAAAATAAACTTAAAAATTTCTTTCAAAGTATTTTAAACAATGCCTTGAACCTGAATACTTAGAAATAATAAAGCAAAAGCAGTATATTGCTATATAAAAATGTAGATTTTCTGTAATGTAGAAAACATTTTATAAAGTTAATACATTAAAAGTCACTAATTTAAAATGTTTATTTTGACACATTCTTATATATCTTGGTTTTTGGTTTTTTACATGTAATATATATGCTTTATTAATAGTGTGGGGTAAGGCCCTGGCTGGTGGCTCAGTGGATAGGTACCAGACTGTGAGCCCAAAGGTCTCTGGTTTGATTCTCAGCCAGGGCACATAACCAGGTTTCCAGCCAGGTCTGCAGCTGGAGGCAGGTGAAAGGCAACCACACATTGATGTTTCTCTCCTTCTCTGCCTCTCTACCTTCCCCTCTCCCTCTGAAAATAATAAATAAATTATTTTTAAAAATAGTGTGGGGCATACAAGTTCTGTGTGGAAAAGTTCAGCCATTGTTGATAAAATGAGAATGGTTTGTGTGACATCTATGTCACCTAGCAGCCAAAAAGAGTGGACTGGAATGAGCACGTGTGAACAATCATGACTTCATTGTACTAGTCAATGGAGGTGGAGGTTCACTATTGAGTAAACATGCAGCAGCTGAAGATGATTGGGTGAGCTGTGTGAGGTCCTAGAGTGCTGCCTTTGAAGGGGACGGAGGTGTCATTGTCCTATGTACAATATTTTTTGTATCTTGTATCTTCTTCAATAAATGTCTTTATTTTTCATATTACATGGCTGCTGTATACTTTCTTGGCAGCCTTCATTGTGTATACTTTCCAAATTGTAATTAAGTAAATATACATATATTATGAAATATGTCACTTAAATGTGACAGATGTGTGATCAAAAAGTGTGGAGGCCACTGACATAGCTTAATATGCTTTTGAACTCATTATTAGTAGATGGGTTTGAATAAGAAAAGTGGATGAATTATTGTTATTAATACCAAAACAAAATTGGAATGCGATGGTAAAGGTTTAAAAACAGGATGGGGTGGGAGGAAGCTCTGATTTGTAGTGTTTGCTGATTTTCTTAATGAAAATACTCCCACAGTGGACTGATTTCAGATTACTAAAGGGACATCATGTGGAGTTGGGAATTGATGTGCTCAATCAACTCTTGCAAACTACTACATGTTGGTCTAGCAGAGCACTGAATAACCATGTCCCATGGGCAATTGCTTATTCCACTCTCATTTGTCAAAAACAATATGTGAAATTCCAGCAAAAATATCCTGACTCAAATTATCTTGTCTTTTTCTACAATATTTATATAACTACCCTGTATATGTTTGTTCAATAAAGGTGCTTTCTAGTTTTTATAATTTTCATTTCACATTCTTAAGTAACACATTGTACACTATAGGTACACAGAGTTTCTAAGTATGTTTGCTAGAAAAGAGTAAGACATGGAGGGTGAGAAAGAGAAGGAAGGCATACTTCTGTAATCAAGAAAAAAGCTGTTTTAATGCTATGTAAATTGTTTCAGCAGAATGTTTAAATTGTTGAACAAGAATTACAAAGAAAATCAAGTTTGAAATACAGAAACTTCCCATCATGATAATTTTATGAGAACCCATTTAAAAATCCACACACACACCATACTTGGAATAGTTATCTTAGTCTTGAGTAAGTTCTCTCAGAACAAAGACTGAAAGCACTTTATTCACATGTGAACACATTCCTGTTTTAGTGTTTTTCCACTAAGTAAGTTATGATTTTTCCTTATTTATTAAGACTTAGAAAAGAACAGTATTTGATTGCTGATGGATTCCTCCTCAACACACTTCTCACATACAAAAATCAATTATGCTTGGCTCATCCAATGTTTAAAAACAGTTTCAGAGTGCCTTATCATTTCAATCTATTTGTAAAATTACTCTGCCATTATCATTGTGTTTAGTAGCAAAGCTATGACAAAATTATGTTTAGACAATGGTTTACTTTAATATCCTAAAGTTCAAAAGAAGATAATTGAACAAATGTTATGCAAAAAGCACTTAGAATTGACATCCTGACCTACTTCATATTAGAATATTAAATTACCTACATAAAATGATATCCTTTATATGATGGGCACAAGCCACAAACTCTATTAATTATTTTTTTAAATCTTTATTTTAATAACTGAATTTGCTTCAGGAAAGATAACAAAATCTTTATGCCAATCAACTTGGCAATGTGGCAGAAGAACGTAGAATAATTCATAGATTATTGCATAAATCTTCTAACTGGACCATTTGCCTCTAAGTCTACCCCCCTCTACTCTATTGGCTCATTGTTGTCACGTTAATTTTCCATGTACATGAATTAATTTGCTTCTTTATTGCTCCTATGGACAGACTCTCTATTAGAGAAGCTCCATGGATAGTATATGGCTTGAAATGAATCATGCCTTTAGTCACTCACTCATCTCTTCATTTGTTCATTTAAAAATGTTTTTAAGTTTTATTTACTAAAGATTTCTCAAACATTTGTGACTATTTTTATAGCTGTTTTAGCTTTAAAAAATTAAGAGGAAGATAAAGAGGTTTCCTAAATATCTTCTGTCTCCACATTGGCATAGCCTCTCCCAATATCCACATCTTCCACCAGAGTGGTACATTTCTCACAATTGATAAACCTATATTGACACATGTTAATCATTCAAAGTCCATAGTTTATCACTCTGCATTGAATTTTCTAGGATTTTAGATAAATATATCATGATATATACCCATCAGTACAATGGAATAGAGTCTTTTCACTGCCCTAACACTTATTCTTCATCCACCTTCTTTTCCCCACTCATCTTTTCACCCTGTCCAGTTTTGCATTCTCTAGGAGGTCATGTAGTTGGAATTATACAACATATAGCCTTTTCAGATAGGCTTCTTTCACTTAGTAATATGCATTTAGTGTTCCTTCATTTATTTTCATAGCTTGATACATCATTTCTTTTTAGTGCTGAATAATATTCTATTACCTGGATAGAATTATTTCTATAATTCAATACATAATTTTGATCTCCTTTTATATATCTCATGTACATTGCTGGGCATTGAAGGGAAAAAGGCATGGACTTGGATTCCTTGTAAAGAGCATATTTATGTATGTTTTACTTAGAATATAATTTAACTTCCATTGAGGGCAAGAATTAATTCATACTCATTTGCAAATTTGAGGAAAAGCAGGATAATGCAAGCATTTTTTAAATGCTTTAAAATGTATGTTGCTGTTGCTCTGGTAATGATTACCATTATATAATGATGATATGAAGAAAATGGGAACTACGATGCAATTTTACCAGTAATAAAACATAATAATTTTGAATAGTAGCTTTTATAACTGGATAAGCTAGACCAATCAATACCGCATTTCACATGATAAACCTTGTAAGTGGAGTGATTTTACCAATCTTCATCCAATATTACTCAGGACCACAGCTATTGATTCTTAATGTCTTACCTTATATGTCATTTCTTAAAAATAATCTCTTAAGTAAAGGTTAGGAGGAGCTTTCCATGTGCTTGCTCTCCATGGCACTTACAGCAATGTTACATTTATTTACCTCTGTCTGCAGCCTTTAATGTCAGAAAGTTGTCTAGCTTGAACACTACATTACCCCCGAAACCTAGCACAGTGACTGATACATTATATATTTAATAAATATTTAACATTTATATGGTTAAATATTAATAATAATAAAATCAGAAAGTCAAAAGTTTAAGGGTGAGTTATTGCTGCACATCTAAGTTTTTACCTGATAACATAGTATGGTAACACTGTCTTTTTATTATAATGCTTTTACATATATTTGAGCATATATATACATATATTTATTTATAAAATGCTTCTACATTTTATTTATCTGTATTTGAATCACCTTATTTTGAGTTATTTAGTATACATTAACAGTGGTGGTGATATCTACTTTCAAGTAGTCATTTGTCACTTACCACATATATTTATATATTTAATACTCATTCTTTTTTTTTTCTGAATATTTTATTTAATTATTTTTAGAAAGAGGGGAAGGGAGAGAGGCAGAGAGGGAGAGAGACATCAATGTATGGTTGCTTTTCACCTGCCTCCATCCACAGACCTAACTGGAGACCTGATTTGCAACCTTGTTATGAGCCCTGGCTGGGGAATCGAACCTGCGACCTTTGGGTTCGCAGGCAGGCGCCTTATCCACTGTGCTACCAGCCAGGGCTTAATATTCTTAAACCATAGTTGAGTTTGGTATTATCCTCTCTGCTTTGTTAGGAAGACCCAACATGTGGCTCGGAATATTGTAATATTCCTTGTAAATATTACAGTACTACAGTCAAGATTAGAACTTACATTTAGGGTTCTTTCCATTATAACTGACTGTGTGTCTGACTCACCACATTTTGAGTTATTTTTAAGTGTTCAATTAACTGTACTTAGGATACTCTGCAACTACACATTCTGTGTTAATTAAATTTATTCAATAAACACACACTATGCATCAACTTGATTGCAAGTATCATGTTAAGCATCATGCAGAGATGTCTAACAGTATATTAAGTATATAGTCCTGAATCTCATGAAGTGAATCTAGGGTAGGGATATAATTAGTCATCTCCATCTTTTAACTAATTAAGTTTAGGTGTTCTGGCAGACTGAAATGACCTATGTAAACTCCTAAGAAGCATCACAATGTCTATTAAGGTATAGTCACAGAAAATAAGCAGGAAATTGCAATGAAACTGCCAGAATATACAGGGTTGGGCCAAAGTAGGTTTACAATTACATATGAAACAAAGTTTATTCTTGTATTATTAGTTATTATATTATTTTCCATACAAAAAACTGTAAACCTACTTTGGTCCATCCCTATATAACAAAAAATTAAGACAAAGTTTTTATGAATGATAAAGAAGAGAGAATCTTAGGTTGGGAGTGGAAAAAGATAAATGTCAGATGGATCTGAGGACAGAGAACAGAGACAGGAAATCATTGAAGGCGTAGGTAGCAGCTGGGAAGGAGTGGCTGGGGGTGGAATAAAGTAAGACCCTTGCATTATAATCTAACAAAGAACTTAACATGGAAGGCTAGAAGCTAAAAGAAGACATCTCTCACCAATTAATTTGGCAGTCCTGACCCTGGTCTACCAAGATTGCCAGGTGTCCCAACTTCACATTCAAGGGTAACATAGGAGGAGAGGAGTCCTTGAGACCCTTAGCTTTCGTAATTTCACTGAAAGAGCCTTTACTAGGTGAGAAAGAAAGCCTTTGTAGCTGCACATTATTCCCAAGGGGAAAGAGGGGGAACCTAAAAGCTAAGATATGCAGCATAGTCCCTGAACCCCAACAGTTGGCATACTTAGATTAGCTAAGTACTTTCTTGCAGCCTCAGCTCAAGTGTTTAGAACAAACTTAATAACATCTTTTTTTTTTAAGATTTTATTTATTATTTCCAGAGAGACATCAATGTATGGTTGCCTTTCACCTGCCTCCAGCCACAAACCTGGCTGGAGACCTGGCTTGCAACCTGGTTATGTGCCCTGGCTGGGAATCGAACCAGTGACCTTTGCGTTCCCAGTTATTCATTGTGCCACCAGCTGGGCTAACATCTTTATTTCCTCTATAGGTGGGGCATATAGCTGGGTGCCTGCTTGCAGCTTCATGCTTGTATGTGTTTCATAAATAAACTAGTTATCTCATTTCCACTGTATGTGCTGTCTTTCGTTTGAACTCACCTCTCGTGTCAACAAGAGCTGAGGCAGCAGAGTGGGCCTCCTGACTTGGATCTCTCTCCTCTGTACCATAGGTAAGATTGAAAAGACATTACTGATTTTCTTTTGGTTATCATCATCACTGAATATTTCTTTGTATTCAGAAATACATTAAGATTAGAACCTCCCTATGGAGTCACCTAACAGTCTTACTTCAGATTTACATGATTCCACCTACGTTATGTTCCGCAGAGAGATGTATGCAAGCCTGGTTCATTAAGCTCCCCTCTGGGAGGGCTGTAATAAAATTATTTCCAAGGAAGAGGAAACAGGGATTTTCACAAAATATGGCAGTATTCATTCCATGAATAATTGATTAAACCAGAACAAAATAGATTTAGAGAAAGATTTTACTGTGGGCCAAGAAATATAGTTTTGTCAGTATAAGCATTTGAAATGAATGTATAGTAAAAAAGGATATATATATATATATATATATGTGTGTGTGTGTGTGTGTGTGTGTGTGTGTGCTATATGCTTGTGATCATTGCTACATTATTTTAGTTCTTTTTTTCATTAAAGTCCAGTAGTAAAATAATGATGTTCTATGTATATTATGCTTTCAAAATAGTACTAGAAAGCAATTGAAGTAATTTAAAATATTGAATAGAAAATTGCAAAGATTAAAACAATCTTTAACTTCTATGTTTAATTATCATTCTTCCAACATAATGAAGTATTTTTAAAAAGATACCTTTTTAATAAGGATCCAAGGCCAGCATGATGAGCTGGACTGCGAATAGAATAAGAAAATTAGCCCTGGCTGGTGGCACAGTGGATAAAGCACCAGCCTGTGAACCCAAGGGTCAATTCCCAGCCAGGGCATGTGACCGGGTTGCAGGCTAGGTCTACAGCCAGGTCCTTGGCTGGAGGCAGGTGAAAAGCAACCACACATTGATGTCTCTCTCCCTCTCTGCCTCTCTATAAACATAATAAATAAAATCTTAAAAAAAGAAAATTAATACCTCACATCCTTTTTAGTAGAATTTACTTTTCTTGGTAGTTTGTTTTAATCAAAATTGCAATTAATAAGAAGAATTACAATATTAAACCATTGAATGTGGTAGGTTAGTTATGATGGAAATTGAAGAGCTTTGTTTTATTTTTCACCTAGGAGAACTGCTCCAGAAACATAAGATTTGTTGCTAAGTGTACATCCGTCCAATGCACACTTGGAAAGGCAGTGATATTTGGCTTTTAGTTTCCCTTCCAAAGAAGTTTTTCTCATTGAACCCATACAATAAGCACCTATCAACTGCTTGTCTAATTTAATTTTTTTACTAAATTCAATGAGTGTTTTCTGAAAGAGAACAAACAGGCAGGTAACCTACCTGGAAATTTTTAGTTTTTCACTTAGGTTAGGCAAATCAGAATTATTATATTTTGCTTGAATGGCATTATACTAAACAGGAAAATGTGTGAAAAACCTGTACTATTGTTTCAGTATTCAAAAGCTTTCTCTGACACTTGACAAACTCTTTATAATAGAAATGTATATAGTTGTCTCCTTCTATAAAATTTCACATGACAAACCTATACAGAACCCTTTTTCTCTAATTATAATTTTCACTTCCAACTGCTTTGAAAGAAAAAAAATAAAAGAACAGGGAAATTGGGTAAAATGTCATTATTTTACTTTGAAAAGCCCAGAGAGTTCTTTGTATTAAAGAGTAATTTCCTATACCTTTCAAATAGTTTTCATTTCTTCTTGAAAGAACCAGTGAATTTCCACAGTGTGCCTAGTAATTGCACACACACAAAAAGAATAAATAATTTTAGGACTATTTCCTTACATTTTAGAGTCCTATTTATCATACCTGTGAATTATTACTAGCAAAGTATTAGTTTTAGATTTATTTTTCTATTTTATTTGTATTGTTTGAAACTTTAACATTATAGCTTCTCTCAAGCTCTAAGGTGAAAGCACACACTCCTGCAATGTTTGTATCCCACTGGCCTCTGATCATACTAAACATTTCCCCCCTAAATTTTTGAACATCTAAAAGAGATCATGAAAAGAAGGAGAATAATAAGAGCTGAGAGATGAAAATAAAAATATAAAAGCATAAAATAAAGCAAAATTTTCTAACAAGCATCTATTTCACGCATTTTATTTGAGAATATGGTCTTATACTTCAAAGCATCCTTTTACTTCTACCTACTCTAAATAAATTCAGTAAGTAAAAATATATATTATTGATATTTTTGCAAGTAGTTACTAACATTAAGATGTTAGTGTTTAGTGATAGTTTTCAGAGTAGTAAGCACGGGAGAATTAGAAGCATATTAACTTACATTTTTGTGAATCTCCATTAGCAGTCCTCACTACAACTCTGCTTGGACTTCTTTTTTGAAAACATATGCCAGCTCTACTTGACAGTGAAACTCAGAGGCATGCAGAGGGTAAGGTTCCAAGAACAAAATACAAATGAATGTCCGTTAGCTTTTAAAAGGTAGCAGGAGAGAAAGATAATCAAGCTGTACTTTATTTTATATAAACATATATATGACATATAATTGTAACAATTTATATTAGATTGTATTACATTATTTTATATGCATATACCATGAATATGCATATGAAAATGTTTATTCTTGTAGATGTTGTAAAATATGTGCAAACAATATGATGTTATACTATGTAATGTTCTGCAACTTATTTTGTTTTTTGACATCAGTCTATTCCAGAGAATTATCCATAATGCTATATATAGATCTCTTTCCATTCCTTTTATATTCCATTACATAACCAGCACAGTCTTTTTCTTTAAAACTATAAAATACAGGGACATTACTGTGAGGAAATATGCTAACATGTATGCAATGGTGTCTCCAGGTGACCAAGTTATTGGTCATTTTCACTTCTTTACAACACTGTACTTTCTACTTTAATAATAAATATGTGTTATTTTTATATTAATAGAAATAGCTTGTTAGATTCATTACTATAAGAGGTTAGTAATACAAAATAATTTTTAAATTAATGTATATTGTGTATGATTTTTTGGACAATATTGATCATATATAGTCAGATTTGTACCACTTTGGGGTTTCTTAGTAGGGACCATTCTCTTATACCCACACGTCTCCTCTATCCTTAACTATTTGAAATAGAGCAAGATTTGGAGTGGGAAACAATACCACAACAGCACTTGCTTTATGCAAAACCTATCTGGAATATTTTCAAGTTGTTGGTCCACTGAAATAATTACTCACTTAGACCCACAATGTTACTTATGCCTTATGAGCTTTTCAAATGATATTAACCTTTCAAGTACTGCTGGATTTACCATTTGTGTGTTTGCAATGTTTGAAGCAGCACACTTTGAATTAGATATACCTTATACTTCAATCAGTGGTACTGAGACAGCCTTACAGGATTCTTAAAGGTTAGTTTCACTCCTTCTATGTTATGTGTTTTATGCCCTTATCATATCTCATCTACTGACCCAGACAGAGAAGAACAAATTTAAAGTTTTATTTTTGAGATGATAACTATATCCTTAAAGTAAATTAATGCTGTCATTTTTGTAAGACACTCATTTGGTTCTTCCCAGTTTAGCTCCTGAGTAGAGTTTAATTCATTTCCCAACCTGTTACATTCATGATTCCCAGCATCAAATGTAGTCCAATGCTCACTCAGGAATTAGTCTTTTTGAAAATGACCTCTATGTTTAGTTAGGCCATTGTGAAAAAGAGGTCATAGCCATGCTGACAACTCCACTGTAGCATTTCAGAAGCTTAGTGATTAATAATTGCAAGACTGGCTAACTCTATCTGCCTTTATTAGCAGCTGGATGCAGACAAAGGAATAGAAATGGTGCCTATCCATCACATATACTAGGAAAGAATATAAACCATAGATCCCATGGAAGGAGACAAATTACAATAATGCTTTTAATAGCAAAGACATGGGAATTTATGTGTTGTTTAATTTATAGAGGACCCATCGGATTTACAGTTGCCAAGAGAATGCCCTGAGCTCTGTCACCAGCTGACCTTTTAAGGGGAAAGTACTTCCATTAGTTAGAAAAATGCTACCTCTCTGTCTCAGATTTCACAGAGAAAGTTTTGGATTCTGTAATACAGGAGGATCTCACTGTTCGATCAGATGAGCTGAAAATGCCACAAGGAGGACTGGAGAGAGACATAGACTTTATTACTCACAGTACAGGGATCACCAATGGGAGCAGATGGGTGGAGCAGGACCGTACCCCACTGTGTCCAAGACTTGTTTTATGGGGTCCCAGACAAAGGAGGCACATGTATTAAGTGTGACTCTAAACTACATTACCTCAGTGTAAAGAAAAGGTCAAGAAACAGTCACAGAGCTGGAAGCTGCTCCCAAAAACAGATAAGGAGGGAGGTACAATTTATTTTCAAAACAATATACATTTGTTCTGGCCATTGGCCTTCTAACTTGCCCTCAGTTATGGGGGAGGGGAGTATGTATTGACCCCTACCTGGTTCCCTACCTGAGAATTAAATTCAGACAAAACATTTGGCTCTATCTTAGTACATAGGAGGTTCTGGGTAGGTGAGTATTACCGATTAGTTTCATGGATTTATTACTTGTTTTACCAGTCAAAATTATTGAACATGTGATAAATCCACAAAATTAGTTTTGTTTTGAGATACCAGAAATAAAAATGCTTGAGAAGCAACATAATATTTGGTGGCTAATCCTGCTGCATGTGACAGCTGCCACTGTAGAAACATCTTGGGAATTAATCCATTCTCTTGGATTAATTGTGCTTTGGCTCCTAGAACGCACCTTTCAGTAGAAAGACTCAGTTTGGAACTTGACCTTCCATTTATTCATTCCTAGTCCCCTCCACTCCTATAACTTCCTCCATCCAGTTCCCTAGGTGATGGCTGAAAATCAGCAGAAGCTCCATAAATCATCTGGACTTGACAAAAATTACTATTTTTCAAAATTCTGAGGGTATCCCAGAGTCAGTCAAAATGATGAGTTCTTTACAAATGGGAAAAAAGTGAAGTGAATCAAATTGCATGTCCTATATCCAGAGAAAAATCATTTGAAGGTACATGTTCTTTGTTAGAAATATAACATTAGCCCTGGCTGGTGTGGCTCAGTGGATTAAACACCAGCCTTTGAACCAAAGAGTTGTTGGAGCATTTCCCAAGGCACATGCCTGGGTTGTGGGTCAGTTCCCCAAATGGGGACAATGAGAAGCAACTACACACTGATGTTTCTCTCCCTCTCTTTCTCCCTGTCTTCCCATCTCTCTATAAGTATACAAATAAAAATTTAAAAAAAAGAAAAAGAAAAAGAAAGAAACAGAACACTATTTAAGGGTTGATATCATAAGGCTTGAAACTTCTCTCAGTATCTTTCAGTAACAAAAACATTCCCATTATAGTATGTAGATGGTGATCCTCACTAATTGTAAATGATCATTTTCCTTTCCTCGTTTTCATTAGGAACAAAAGCTTTCAGTAGGCTTTGTTCAACATGGGATCATTGCCTTTGGAAAATATAGTAGTTCTAATGAATAAAAAAGAAATCCTTATTTTCATTAGATCCATTACTGAATAAAAATGAATGACAACTTGCCCTGTGTCTTTTCTTCTAACATGGGCTCTGGCTTTTTCTATCAATTAAGTAACACGTCTTACTATGTCATTGATAATGACTTACTTTGAATCTGCCCTACCTGAAAGTTCATTCAGGGAGAACAATTTTAGAAAATAATGTAAATAAAAACAAGCCATTTTTAATGGTTTGACTATAAAAACTCAGACTTCATTCAGCACTCATTTCTTTATTCATGGTAAAATATTTTTTAAAAAATGAGTTTTGGTGATAGCTCATCTTTTTCCCCATAATGATGAAAGTTCTTCTTGTATTAAATCTACTGGCCATAAAATACCATTGTCTCTCTCACCTTCACTACCAACCCTCAACACCAGTAAGCTAAATTACATTTAAAATTAAATATTTAAAGTTTGCTTCAAGGCATTAAATGAAAAATTGGTAAAACAAGAACAAAATTAATTTTTGGTTACTAGTCTTAGTCAACTTTAAAAATTAAATACATTAAGCCATATATCTTAGGTTCTTTAGAGATCAGATATATTAGGTGTAAAAGATGTATTAACTTTCCCTTCCTTTTACTGAAAATTGCATAGCCTAGATTCACAAAGAATATGTAGATGTTAAATGTTAAATGACTCCTCTATGATTTTTCCACAAGGTGTTTTTTAATATTTCATTTAGCATCACAGATGAAAAGTTTTATGGCAAACATTATTACTTCATCAGTTTTTAGCATCATAAGAAATTTCTAGGGAAATAATGAACATTTTTACTTAAATAGATATTACCATTTATGACAAAAACATACTTTTTAAGAAAGGCAAATTTTTCTTGAAATTTTAATTTACCTATATTGTATGTATCTGTTCTGATATTATGCATACTCATCAATGACAACATTGACAAGGAAATGAATAAAATGACATGTAAATCTGTTTAGACATACTGGCATTAAATTATTTGATTTATTTATGATTTTGTATGAATCTTTTTCCTCATTTAAAATGGGACCCATAGATATAAATCCCTCAGGATTAACATTGATCACTTTTTTTCTATTATAACAATTTCCTTTCTTAACAAAGGTTGCAAGTTTAAAAATATACATTTTTAAGGACAAAGCCATGAAAACACTATAAAATAAAATCCATGCTGCTGTGGGAGAGTAGAGAGTGTGGACAGCAAGTGTGTTCATTTTGTAATAGAATTATAGGAGTTTGATTACAAATGTCTTTGAGTATTCTGAATTGGATAAATTGGTATTCCAGAAATCTATCCCAAATTTATACTGATCATGCAGTAAATGTTATTAGTAAAATACCATAACATTTTTCTTTAGAGAAAAGAAGTTTAAGCAAAACAAACAAACATACAGAAATGTCCTAGGCAACTGTATGGTGATTAGCAGAGGGAAAGGGTTTGGGAGTAGGTGGGAGAGGGTAAAAGGCAGATAAATGGTGAAAGAAACTTGACTTGGGGTGTTGAACTCATGATACACAGATGATGTCTTATAGAACTGTACCCCCACAATCTCTATAATTTTATTACCCAATGTTACCCCAATAAATTTTTTTTAACTGAAAAAGAAAGGCTGAAAAAGCAGACATCATCTCTAACATTGTGGTTGAAATAACAGAGAGAAAGGACCACAGATACTCTTCACACCAGCAATTAATGCACATATGTCGAGGTCCAACTCAACCACAAGGGAGTCAAGAAGAATAGTGATACAATACAGTATGCCCTGAAGCAGGGAAGAAATATTTAGTGAACTTTAATGAATAACACAATTGGGTATAAATACCATGATGAGTTTTTGGAAGAATTATAATTTGGCAATGGGAAGAAATTTGAACATTGACTTATTTTCTATAGGTCCTGCTCTCCTATTTTAGACCTGACAGAAATGGGTTCCATTGCAAAAAGTCAACTTATGTGGAACTACAAGATATTACGGAGAGTTATATGAACTTGATCACATCTTGAGTTGAAAGATGTTAATTCAATAAATATAGTTTTGTTTCTTTTTTGAGATTTTAGAAACAGTTTATTCAAAGCATCCTGGGTAATGCATTTTTTTTTAATTGTTGTTGTATTACATCCATCTCCTTTTTGCTCCCCTCCATCCTCCTCCCCACCCACCCATCCCCTCCAAAGTCAATCCCACCTATTGTCCATGTCCATGGTTCCTTTATACTAGGTTCTTGTTTAAGCTGCTCCCCTTCCCTGCCTCTGCCTCCCCCCTCCCCGCAACCCCTTTCCCCCAGACCACTGAAGACCTATTCACGGTATTCATATATTTGGTTCTGTTTTGCTTGTTGTTAGTTTTGTTCATTATTGTCCTGTAATTGGTGAGATCATATGATATTTGTCCTTCGCTGACTAGCTTATTTCACTAAGCATAATACTCTCCAGTTCCATCCATGTTGTTGCAACAGGTACGAGTTCCTTCTATAGTTTTAAATAAAGAAAAATTTCAAAAAAACTTTTCTATATCTATTAATTATTTATTTTAGTTCATTGGTTATTATAAAAATAACTGAAGATTATATACTTCACATTCTGAAATAGTCACTTTCTCTTTTCATATAATTAACATATTTTGAAAATGAAGAGAAATGAGAGAAACATATAAATAAAACTAAACAAAGTACTTATGATAGAAAAAATATTGTGTTATTTTCTTTTTTTTATTATGTTATATTCTAAGGATTAAAGATGTTAACCACTTATGAGAAACATTATTTTTACTACTTTATTTTTTTTAATTTGTCATAAAAATTTTTACTGTATAAAATAAATGCCTCATCACATCATGCCATTTAAAAATGCCTGATAAATACTTATTCATTGAATTAGACTATATACTGAATGTAACATACTGTCTAGGATGATTTTCAACCTGTTTTTTTCCTTCATAAATTCATTACAAACTTCTTTCTAACTATGGTTATATAATCACCAGTCCAGCTCTACTTAATTTTTCTATTATAACTGTTTGCTTAATAATGTTGATTTAAAGATCTGTGCTGATATCCCTTATTATTATGAAAACCTAAGAAATATGTAGATTGGAACAAATTGTGCCATTTAAATTATACCAGTTTTTCAGGACAGGTTTTTTTTTTTTTTTTTTTTTCCTGGTTGAGTTAATTCTGAACTAGGACTGAGTTAGTAAGAATGATAAATACATTTAAAATACTTAGGAAACAATAGTGCATGCTTGACACTTAAGCTCAAACTGAATAAAGAATAAATTGAAATAATAACAAAATGCAGCTGTTCTATGTTTTGTTTTTTCTTCCACACTGTTTTTAGTATAATGCTTCTCTGTTTTTAATGAAGGTACTCTTTTCAATAGCTTGTTATCTTTCCCTTAGAAAGGAAATATAATAGGTATAATCAAGTTTATTAAGGGGTGATAATAGAAGGAAGAAAAAGTGATGAGATTGTGAAGTGGATAACATTTTCAAATGAAGTTATTTCCTTTTAAACAGTAAAGAGAAAAAAAAGTTAAAACCAATGGTTTAGAATTGATTTAAAGGCTTAAATATACAGAGGACTGCTGACACTGTGTTAGCTTAGTAACTAAATACACACAACATGCCCCACAGTGGATTCTTGCTAAGAGGAGCCATGCTCAGAGCTTTAAAGGAGAAAGTGAGAAAGAATACGAACCATTACAGAATTAATTAAAAATAATGGCTAAAGATGAATTATTTTAGCAATAAACTTAAAAATCATGTTATTTATAAATGTTCTTCACAATTTAAAAGATCCCATTAATATGTACCTTATTATGTAATTGAAAGGGTGTAGAAACAAGAGCCACAAAAATCCATTAAACTTTGTTTTCTGTTCTCATTTTTAACAGTGATTTAACTCTAGGTTAACTTGGTAGACAAGAAGCACAGACATCTCTGATTAATTTAGTTTAGTTTGACTTAATGTATATCTTTAGCTGACAATAAATAGTTCAGGATTCTGAGCTCTGGCTGGTGTGGCTTAGTGGATTGAGCACGAGCCTGCAAACCCAAGGTTAACTAGTTCGATTCCTAGTCAGGGCACGTGCTAGGGTTGCAAGCCAGGTCCCCAGCTGCAGCCACTGGAAAGGCAACCATACATTGATATTGTTTTTCTGTCTTTCTTCCTTCCTCCTTCCCCCTTGTTATAGAGTGAGAGAAAGTCAAAATCCCCTATTTTTTGCAGTTTGGGGATGGGACACTGAAGAAAGCCATTTTTCCTGAGAGAGGTACTTTGCTTATCTATGGCTGGTAACTAGTGTCATGGTTAGGCAAATGACTGGATGAACCTTTCCCCCCAAGAAGATGGGAGGGGTTTTTGACCACAGGATGGTAATGAAAGAATTTACAGGGCTACCGGAGATTTCACAGATGGTCACCCTACCATTCTGTTGCAGGTCACCATTATGGCTTAAAATAAGGCTGTGAACTGCAGCCTCCCACTCCCTCTCTCCCTCCCTCTCCCACTTCTCTCTCTCCTGGATGACCTGCAAACAGACCTGCAGCTTGAGAGCTCACCTAGTATGAGAAGTGGGGGAACAAAGGTGAAGGAGGGAGACATGGAGCTTGTGAAGAGATAGGGATAAGAGTTTGGGGAGTGTGCGCAGGATACTCCTCTAATGGGATGTAGCAGGTGCTGGGAACTTTGAATTTAAAACTAGAATGCTAAGTTATGAACTGTTATGTTTCTGAAAGAGGGTATCTTTTGCTTGTCTGTTTTAAAGCTAACCTAATCTGGCAGTACTATATATTTTGGATGTTTTTATTTTATTATTTTTTAAAAGATTTTATTTCATCATTTCTCGAAAGAGGGGAAGGGAGAGAGGCAGAGAGGGAGAGAGACATCAATGTATGGTTGCCTTTCACCTGCCTCCAGCCACAGATCTGACTGGAGACCTGGTCTGCAACCTTGTTATGTGCCCTGGCTGGGGAATCGAATCTGCGACCTTTGGGTTCGCAGGCCGGCGCCTTACCCACTATGTTACCAGCCAGGGCTATATTTTGGATGTTTTTAAAGGGAGTGGGATTTAATGGCACAATTGCACCTTTAATATAATTTGTATAACCCTCAAATAAACAAAAGACCTTTCATTTTCACCAAACTGTTATTAAGAGTCATTCTGGGCAGTGGTCAAAACAGGCCCATAAAACTGAGGACCTCGCCCCAAAGGGCTCTGTTGCAGCCTCTCTCTTAAAATAATGAATAAAATTTTTTAAAAAACATAGGAAGTGATTTAACCTAATAAAAAAATAAACATAAAAATAGTTCAGGATTCCAAATACTCTGTTTGCAAAAACTTTGATATTATATGGTAAATTAAATTCTCTTTAACCACAAAAATATATGTGAAAATTCAAAATATTAATATTTTCAGAGAAATAAGTAAAAGAGAAATGATTGGCAAAAAGTTCATTTTAAAACTTTTAATGTGCATTTTTTCCTTTGAAGTATTTACTGTTTATTTATTTGCTTAAATACTTAATTTTACTTCTCAGTTTTATAATATTACATTGTTTCAATCACTTAAATTTACAGATTGGTATAAAAATGATTTCAATTGTATTTTACATAAAATTTTTGACTGAAATTTTAGTGACTGTCATTTAATAATCTTCAGCTAAAATATTCATTTCTTAAAGTAATATCTTCTTTAGTAAATCTAATTTTTGCAAATGGCTTATAGTAGCTATTGGTTTATATGCAATAAGACACAAAAAAATCAAAGTACTCCTTACCAAAGATAAATTTTTTCTAAGAAAATTTTAGTGAATCAGAATATTCTTAAAATAGAAAAATATTTTACATCACATAAATAACATGTGATATAAATTTAAAATATCACATATTTTTAGAAGCCCATCCACACCCAAGTCCTGGAAAACTGGCACCACCTTTACTTGCCAATCAATATGTAATTTCTTCACCTTCCCCCATTCACCTTCCCTCAGCCTGCTGCCAACTATATAAATGCTCAGATTAAAGGACTGGAGCGATGGCCACCAGGCCTCTGGCCACACCCTGGACTTTGGCACCCTTGCTTTTGCTCTCCCATTCACTAATAAACTTTGCTTGCATGCTAATAGATTTGCTGATCTGTAATTCATAACATGCATCAGCAAGAACAACCAGGCGTCTACTGTCCACAATGGGACCAGATAGAATTAAAGCTGGTGTAACATGTGCACATGGTTAACTCTACACACAGCACTTCAACACAGGAATAGGCTTTCTCATGGGTTAGAAGAGGCTGGATGTTGAATAACTGAAGCGCCTGTGGACTGCATTTGGTTAGACTCATGCATGATCATCTCTATAAATTAAAAAATGCATGTCGTTGAGTGGTTTTACTCAAACATGTAGAAAGGTATGTGTTATGCGCGTCTTCTGTTTGTAGGCTTTCCATTGTAACCAGGGTAAAGACTTCACAAATAAAGAAATAAAAAATTTGAAGCATCTAATATGTTCTAATATGTAAACTATGTAAAATACATGGTAAACTGATTTGCCAAAAATAAAACTCATTCAAGAATCTCTCAAAGATATAAATGGCATAGATTATATGGGAGAGGTTATTTGCTAAAAATTAACTACTGATTAAACTCATGTAGGACATGTAGAGCACGTTCTTTTGACCTATCATGTCAGACAGATCATCTCTCTGGAAAACTCTACAAGCACTATTGTTACTGAATTGCAAGTTGGGGTCCCCTGGACAATGGCCAACTTTTAGGCAAAATTCCAGAGGCAAAGGCTTGGTGATAAAGGAAGAGTCTTTATTAAAAGCAGTTACTTAAGCCTAGCAAGTCACAGCTTTAATCACTTAAGCCTATAAATTAAGGTTAAACTCTAACACCTGAGTTCTCCTACCGTTCCCTGTTAGTTTCTGTAGGGTTAGCGTACAAACTAAAACAACATAGTACACAAACGCTGTATAATTTTGGAAGAATGGCAGGCTTCTGCCTCAGAGTCTGTTCCCTCTAGAACACCCAAAGAACACATCTGCCACCCTCTGCCAGGCCAGCCTGATCTTAGTCAGTGCCCAGGATTCCTTCCCATCCAGAATACCATCCATTGAGAAATGCGGACAGATGCAGCACGGTTATCCAGGCTTGTTTGAGGAAGAAGAACCTGAGAGCCTGAGAGCCAGTTCAGGAGCCGGGAAAGGCCCTGAGCTAAAGAGCCCGCCCTCTTTTTATTTCCATTGGCTCCAGAGGCATCACCTTCTCAGTCAATCCCTCCTAGGCTGCCTTCCATCTCCTATGCAACCTCCTTCTGCGGCCCCTCTTTCTTCTCCCCAGTGATTTTAATCAGATCTCTCTGTATCACTATGACTAAGTATAACGATTAAATTCCATGCTGTCGAATCATGTAGTGAAGGTGATTTTATAAATTTGCACAGGCCAAGGGGACAAAATTAATGTTTTTTCCATAGGTGAGAGTGCACAATAATTTAATGGCTTTATTTTTATAGTCGATTCTAGAATATCTTTTAAAAAGTTAATTATATGTATACTTCTTGGCCAGAGGCATCATTGGCTAAAGAGGCTGGCTCACTTTACAATCTGCAACAAACAGATTTCACTAATAACATGTACACTATTGGGATTTTGTATGAAGCCTAATAAATATTTGATACTATATCCACCACTTTTTATTATTATGAAACTAATAACTGTCTCCCATCTGTCAAAAAATGACAGGAAATGTTACATAACTGCTATCAATAAAAACCATGATTCCAAAGGAAGTTATTTATTATTTATTATTATAGGGAAATCACAACTGTTTTCTCTTGTTGGACTAGCATTCTCCAGCATTCCTCACTGAGGGAGTTAGGCGGAAAAATCCCAAAACTCAGATTTCTTAATATAAATAATCAAAAGCAAAGCATTAAATTCAGAAAGCCAATATACTGGGGTTAAACTGGTTAGTTTTTGGATGGAACAGGTAATACCAGAAAGCCCACCTATCCCAGTCAAAGGTAAATGAATCACCAGAAGACATTATTAGGAAAATCTGTTTAAGGGTCCTGTCATATGTCAAGCAGGTCCACTGGCAAAGACATGTCAGAAGGAACAGACCACCCAAGTAAAGAGCTACTGTCCCCTGAAATAATTCTGAAGGTAACCCCAAACAGCAACTTGATTGCCTTGATGACACCACTCCCTGTTGAATATAAATCAGTGATTCTATTAGGCAAAGGCATAATGCCTTAAGATTTGGGCTTCCGGCAAGCAAAAGCTACAGACCCAAGCAGGAACTTCCTAAAGTAAGGAGTTTCACAATGAAAACTTTATTTTCTGAATGTCTTTATGCAGAATAATTTTTTTATGATTAAACAAGTAAGTGTGTGCGTTGGTCAATGTGTAGGAAAAAGTGATACATTGGCCATGCTACCAGAGAGGAAAGCTAATTGCACTTGCCTGTCCCTATGTAGACTGCTAGGCTCAGGCTAAAGGGCAAAGGTTAGGATCAGATTACTGTGTGAACTGAGAGGTTAGAATGAGGTTTGTGACTCCCCCCCCACCCCCGTCCGCCCCACCCCGCCCGGGGAGATTTAGACAGATACAAGATGTTGTATAAAGAATATTAAATTGGACCCTAGCTGGTAGGACAGCGGATAATGTGCCGGCCTGTGAACCCAAAGGTCGCTGGTTCATTTCTCAGTCAGGGCATATAACCAGGTTGCAAGCCAGGTCTCCAGCCAGGTTTGTAGCTGAAGGCAGGTGAAAGGCAACCATACATTGATGTTTCTCTCCCTCTTTGCCTCCCTCCCTTCCTCTCTCTTTCTCTGGAAATAATAACTAAAATTTAAAAAAAAAAAAGGATATTAAATTGGAAATTAAATACATCTATCATTCTCTTACTGAGCACTTATGTCAAGATTCAAGCTACATTCTAGGTAAATAAAATTATTCAATTTTTATACTTCAACAAATTTATCCATTTATTAGGAAAAACAAGTATGCTATTCAATTAAAAGTGTTGTTATATAATATAGGGTGTACTATATATATTTATGTGAAAAATAGGTCATGAGCTAAAGAGCCAGCTTATATATATATATATATGCAGAGAAGACTGTGAAATAAAAAGAATTACCAAGATATCCCTCTTATGCTGTATCTTGAAGTGTAAATAGGCATCAGATAGATGAACAAACTAAAGAGAATCTGGTCATTATGTTTCAACATCTTAAGTCAATCAGTAGAGTGTAATTCAAAAATATGAATGCTGATAGTTCAGTATGGAATGATCTTGGAATACTAAGGGAGAATGATTAAGATATGTGGATGAACAAAACATACCATGAATGAGAGCTGAAAATTAATCTTTGGGTTTGGTGAATTATCAGTTTGGCTTAGCAAAGCAGTTCATTAATATAATCCAGATTGCATTTGATGATTCTGGGGCTGGTACATTTTATGAAATATTTAGATGCTGAGTGAAGTACTTGAACTGGATGATCTATAACTAGATTGTTTTTCACTAATTCTACCCAATGTGAAAACAAAAATACAATATGGAGTTAACTTGCCAAAAGAATAATTTGATTTGAACAGAAAAAGAAAGAAAAATCAGCTTCCTATCACCCCTATTGGTTTGCTACATTTCACATTTGAAGACTGGCTTTTCAGAAAACTTCCATCAAAATACAAATGCTTACATGTAGAAGTTTACATATCAGCACACGTACCTTAGCCTGACCTAGCAGTTCAATTTCAAATCAGGAAAAATCTCTTTGATTCTACATTCTGGGCAAAAAGAGCATATGAATAATAAGAACTTTAAGCAATCAGAGCTTCTTAATGTATAGTTTTCTTGGATAGGTTAATTTTATGACATATTTGAATGATGGCAATATATGGATTTTTCATATTCTTTCTTTGAAACAAGGGTCACCAACAAGAATACCAGTGGGCATATTTGTTTTTTTTAAAGATTTTATTTATTATTTTTAGAGAGAGGGAAAGGGAGAGAGACAGAGAGGGAGAGAGAGATCAATGTATGAGAGAGATCAATGTTGCCTTTTACCTGCCTCCAGCTGGGGACCTGGCTGGAGACCTGGCTTGCAACCTGGTTATGCGCCCTGGCTGGGAATTGAACCAGTGACCTTCGGGTTTGCAGGCTGGAGCCTTATTCACTGTGCCACCAGCCAGGGACACATTCATTTTTTATTTCAAATGTTGAAATGATTAATTTCACAATTATGAAAACATCCAACTATAATTTGTCATAAAACCATGCCAACTGAGAATATGCAGATAGAATTAGATACAAACTTCTTTTGACAAGAATAATACATTTCCAGTATGTGGAGAGAGGTGAAAAGACAATGAAATCCAACAAGGGAGTGGTGGTTAGAGCAATGTCAATGTTAATGGGGGAAAATCTATGAATATATTAAGCAAAAAAAATAAAGAAATGGCATTGATTCTACAAGTAAAGAGGACCAGCTACTGCTATCTTATCAAGCAAGTTGGATTCAAAAGCTTTGCTATTAAGATTGGATTTTTAAATTCCTTTTATAAGGAAACCCCAGGAATTTGCCTTATTGACTGTAGTTGGAATAACACATTAATAATCACTTAAAATATTTATTTGTAATTATGATGTCATTCTATGCAAAGCAGTTAGTGCTTTAACTAGTAAATATATTAATGTTAAGGGAGTATATAGACTGGGTATTTTATCCATCAGCTCTGAAGAGTATAACAATAGTTTATGAAGTTTGTAACAATAGATTATGATGTTTCAGTTGCAGAGAGGATAGGAGAGGATAGGAGTATATGGTAGATTGCACACTTCTGAAGATGTAAATAGAGAAAAAAAGACACATATCCCTATTGTTAGGATTTGGAGGAATGGGGAACATTGCAGTGCATTACAAAAATAAAATATTTTTATAAAGTAGGTAGCTCTTAATACAATTAGTGAGAACTTTTAGGTACCAAAATCAGTATTAAAAAACTGATGGAAAATTATTTATAAGAAAAATAGGGGAAATGTTACAATTTATTAGAATATGCAGAATAAATATATCACTTCTAATATACATCATTCATGTTGGTTTATAACCCATTACTATTTTAGAATAACATAGTGAGAAAATAAACAAGTTTAAATCATGGTATGAGTTAGATTTGTTATTGGGGAAATATTATGCTTATCAAGCTTGGAGATTTTTTTTTTAATCCTCATTCAATGATATGTTTATTGATTTTAGAGAGAGAGAGAGCTATGTAGAAAATGTAGAAAGAAACATCGATTAGTCATCTCCTTTCTGGGCCCTGGTTGGAAGTCAAACACTCAACCTAGATATGTGCCCTGATCTGGGAATCAAACCTGCAACGTTTTTGATGTAATGGTTACTGCTCCAACCAACTAAACCACCCAGCCAGGATTAAATTGAAGGTATTTTAAATTTTCAGAGTACACTATAGGCTTGCCTACATACATAAAAACATTTGATACTCTTTTCATGTTCCATAGTTATCTTCTAAAGAACAATAATGAATGCTACATTGTAACATCTGGGGAGATTTTTTTTTTTTTTATTTTTATTTCATTATTTTTAGAAAGAGAGGAAGGGAGAGAGGCAGAATGGGAAGAGACATCAATGTATGGTTGCGTTTCACCTGCCTCCAGCCACAGACCTGACTGGAAACCTGGTTTGCAACCTGGTTATGTGCCCTGGCTGGGGAATCGAACCTGCGACCTTTGGGTTCTCAGGCCCGAGCCTTAACCACTGTGCTACCAGCCAGGGCCTGGGGAGATTTTTGAAACTCGAAAAGGAATTCACCTTAGTTTAGTAAGAATTGAAGGACAAATGCTCTGCCTGAGAAACATTAAGATAATTCAGTCAAAATTATTCCCAAAGAGGCATTTCATCAGTGGCTTTACTAGCACGAAGACTTCCACTAAAAGTAGAACAATTATAATAGCGTTGGAAAACTTTGAAGCTGCTAGAGCTTCATCCAAGGAGGTGGTGAAAATAGAATAGTGTTTATTAACTCGATTAGCAACTATTTTTCTGCACAATACACAGAGAGCTAAGAACACAGTTCTTGGGAAGAGGGTGTAAAGTGTGACAAATATTTGTAATCCAGTCTTATAACCATATTCACTTCTAGAAGTCTCAGTTTCCATGGGGTTAGTCACATTTCTTTGAATTCTTGCAGGACTTGAGATGTAGAAAATTAAGTGTTACAACATGTAAGTACAGGGGTGAGCAAAGAAGGTTTACAGTTGTTCACATGGAAAATAATACAATAATTAATAAATAATAATACAAGAACAAACTTCTGTGTTTCACATACTTACAACTGGAAACTTAACTTTTGCCAAGCCTTGTCTTATGTTTATTAGAAATTATCATTAGTTACTTCAGGTCTTTTCTGAAAAGTAACCTCTTCAGTGAATCTTTCAGGGGCTATCTCATTTGAAATTTCACCCTACCTTGACACCTCACATTTTCAACCCTGCTTTTATTGTCCTTAGAAGTTAGTATGAGCCACATTTAATTGGCATTCTTGTTTAGTGCCTCCTTCTAGTTCCATAGGATAAGGGAAGGCAGAGCCCTTTATGTGCTGTACTCACTGCTGAATCTCGGAGCCTGCCATACAGTACATAACCACTATTTATTAAGTTAATAAGTGGAAAAACTAACAAACAAATGAATGGGTGGATTTAATGGCTTGTCAGAGGCACTAAAGTAATATCCCATTTTCACTGAACATTATTAGTATTTTCCAGGCTTAATGCTTTCCAAATTTGTTACCCCCTTCTTCAATAAGAATCAGGTTCCGATCTACTTTGGTGTATTACTCAAAGCCACCCTATGTTTTGAATGAGTTTTAGATAAAATTAAGCCTTCACTGATGACACTACAGCCTTAAAATAAAAAGACTGTAAGAAAAACAAACATATTTTTTAATGAACAATATGTGACCTGTGAAAAAGAGGGTACAAGCCCCATAAAGGGACTGAATTTCTATTACAGAGAGAGCATTTCAACTGGTTTATACTTTCTTTTCATATTAAGTCTGACTCATGGTAAACATTAGGTAAATATTCATTTTATAAAAAATGAATAATTGAATAATAAGATCCTGTGACACACAACTCTATTCCTTTTTCATTGACTCCAGAAGAAGTCATGCTATTGTGGTCAAAATAATGTTTAAATTTTCATTCTCAGTCATTGTACCCTGTCTGTGCAGGTGTATGCCACATCACAACAGACTATTTTGTACTGGGTTTAGGGATGGGGCATCAGAAGAACTAGTGGGCCATCTTCAGCCCTCGATTACTGTACCTATGCACAAGCCTCATTTGTTGGTTTAAATATCTAGTAAAGAGTCTCCATTTCAGCCCACATGTGTGTATAGGTTAGGGAAATTAAAATAGGCTCTATTGAGTTAATCTGTTTACTTCAGAAATCATTTTGCAATTGAAAATTAGGCTAACTGAGTTTGAAAGGGCTTGCCAGTATTTAAAGAATCAAAGACACATCTTATTATACTGGGTAATAAGAGTTTGTAAAGACAGCTTTCATTTATCTATTAAGAATTCCTACTATATTCCAGACATGGTTAAAATTGAACACTGTTAATTTATCTTTATAGTGTTTTACTATATGATCTCTATAGAAAGATATGTCATTCTTCACTCTGAAGCCTAGATAATGGCAAGGATGTCAACATTCAGACATTTTATTTCCTGTAGGCTCTCTGACAGGACATGCTTCCATCATAGTCACAGTGAAGACATTTCCTTTGGGACCTCAAATAAAAGACTATACCATTTAAAAGGGTAAAAATGCCTCCTCTCTTTATTCTATCCTGCCTTTTCTAATTGTTTATACCTCTGATTTATTGCTCTGCTGAAACATGTAATGCCCAGTGTTCTGATGATCAGAGGTAAATCGACTAAAACATTTCAGAGCTTTCATGCGAGTTTTGATTTTAGTGGTTCCTGAAAAAAAATTTTTTTTAACATTTTAGTCGGCAAAAACACTAATTGTAGACTTAGTCAAAACATGTATTCTGAGCTGACCCTGCTTTTACAGAGGGTCATTAAAGCAAATGGACTTCTTTTGCCAGAGGTGTAAGGTATAGATTTTTATGAATATCATTGATATTTCCACTTAATCTCTCCAATAAGCATAAAAATTAACACTATTTTTGAGTAATAAATACTCTTTTAATTTTGTTGGGAAGAATGATGATACCTAAATGTATTTTGTAGAAAAAGAGAAAGCCAACAATTTTGATAAAATAAAGGGTGTATTTATAAAGCTGTATATTTTCACAACTCCCATTATTCAGCAAGACCTAAATTCAATATTTAACAACTATTTAAATTGCCTGACTTGCTAATGTGAAGGGCATTAACTGTATTAAATTATCAATTGAAATTACATCTCTGGGAAGAGAATTTATATCCAGATTATTTTCATAAGGAGAACAGTAATACTAGCAAATGATATCCTCTAGAATTTATAACTAGCTAGAAATGGGAAATGTTAAGTAATTGTGTTATTTTTATTTAAATCACAGAGTCTCTAATATAGCATATGTCTGCAAAATACCAGTGTCTAATAAAAATGGAAATACTAGAAATATTCTTTTATGGCCAAGTCGATATTACTGGAATATTTTAGACTTATATTCAGACCTATTAAAGAAAAATAACTAATCACATAAAAATTCATTATTCATAAAAATTACAACCTTCATTTTCAAACAAGGTAATTAAATATACATGCTTGACAGGAAAGTCCTTTGAAGTATAAATTTTAGGTAGAATCAGTAATTTTAGTCCTATTTTCCATGTTAAATAGACTTCATCATGTTGATGAATGGGGTTGACCTTATCATCCTTTTTTTTCTATGTTATGTTCTTTGAATTAGTTTTCTTTCTTTCTTTTTTTTTTTTCCAAGATTTTATTTATTATTTGCAGACAGAGGGGAAGGGAAAGAGGCAGAGAGGGAGAGTGGCATCAATGTATGGTTGCCTTTCACCTGCCTCCAGCTGGGGACCTGGCTAGAGGCCTGGCTTGCAACCTGGTTATGTGCCCTGGCTGGGAATCAAACCAGCAACCCTTGGATTCTCAGGCCGGTGCCTTATCCACTGTGCCACCAACCAGGGCCTGCATTATTTTAAAAGTAAGGAATAAGAAAACTTCTTAATCATTTTAAAATTAATATTTATTTTATGAATATAAAATTTAAACGATTAACTGGAAAATACAAAAAGTTTGAAGGTTTAAAAGTTGTTTGTAGTTATAACACCAGGAGATAACCATTCTTAAAAGTATAAATTATTTCAAAACTACATTGAGCACATTTATCCATAAATGTTTGACAGCACCTAGGGAGATTTCAGGACCAGGATTCTTTTTTTTTTTTTTAAATCACCATCCCTGAAGCGAGCTGGTCATTTTTTTTTTTTTAAGATTGTATTTCATTATTTTTAGAAAGAGGGGAATGGAGAGAGGCAGAGAGGAAGAGAGACATCAATGTATGGTTGCTTTTCACCTGCCTCCAGCCACAGACCTGACTGGAGACCTGGCTTGCAACCTTGTTATGTGCCCTGGCTGGGGAATCAAACCTGCGACTTTTGGGTTTGCAGGCTGGCGCCTTATCCACTGTACTACCAGCCAGGGCCAGAGCCAGGATTCTCGAAGTGAGACTACTGCAAAAAGAAAAATGTTTACTTATAAGGCTCTACCCACCTTCCTAAATAACTTTTCAGAAAGGTTGTACCAATTTACCCAACTTTCTAGCAGCGTGTGAAAATGCTTAGTCTGTCACTTTCCCCAAACTAAGCCTGAATACTAGAGCTCTGAGACTAGATAAATCAAATATGCTATATCACTTAATCAAGTGTCTATTTTCTTCATTGATATTAAAGTGGAATTTTTTTACTGACATTTTTCTCTTTTGGGTATGGCTTCCTCATTTTTGTTTTGGGTATGCTAGCATATATTGTAATTATCTTTATGTTAAGAATACTAATCTTTTGTCAGTCTTACTAATCTTCATAATGAAATAAGGTATTTATTGTTACTACTCAGCAATTCTTTGATTACTCTTTCAGCAAATATTTACTTAAGATGAGATATATTTATATTTCATAAATAGAATTGAAGGGTTAAAATGGAGAGGTTGTCTCAAGACAGTTTTTCCTTTTGACTCTACCAAAATTTTCCAAAAAAAAAAAAATGTTATGAAAGCAGCAAAAATAAAGATTGAGTTTAAGGATGTATGTGTTTTGGGGGAAGGAAAGGTGTGCCCATAGATATGTCACCTGAAACAATTCAGAGTAGAGTAAGGAAAGTTTTAGTTTTGAACAGTAGAGACTGTGGTTGAAGAGAATCCTACACTGAAAGAAGGGAATACACAGAATCATGATGGTTAAAAATAGATGATATAGACCCTGGCTGGTGGCACAGTGGATAAGGCACTGGCCTGCAAACCCCAAAGGTTGCTGGTTCAATTCCCAGCCAGGGCATATAGCCAGGTTGCAAGCCAGGTCTCCAGCCAGGTCCGTAGCTGGAGGCAGGTGAAAGGCAACCATACATACATTGATGTCTCTCTCCCTCTCTGTATCTCTCCCTTCCCCTCTCTCTAAATATAATAAATAAAATATTTTTAAAAAATAGATGATATATTTAGGAACAGTTGTCCAAATATGAATGCAATAGTGAGAATGCGGAACAATAAAGCAAACTATGTATAGAAAGCTAGATTAGGAAAGTACCTGGAACAATTTAAATGCAATTTAAATGGTACTTGTGATTCTATTAGATGAAGACTATTTTCTATCACTATATAGTAGGTAGGTAGATAAGCATGAGCAGCATAGGAGCAGCAGTCTGGGTGCAGAGGGTCACCAGGGTGGAGGGCCCCAGTACCTAGCAATGGGCAAAACTACTCTCACATGACCAATCTCTTAAGCATTGTACCATAGAGATGACATCTAGGCCTCAGCTGTATTTCAACTCCAGGCCCAGTGAAGCAGCAAAACCAGACAGACCAATGTCACGGCTGGCATCAGGTGCAGTTGTTAAGTAGAATGAGTAGCAAAAGGGAAACAAAGGCAGGACCCTCACCATTACAATCTAACAAAGAACTTAATAGGGGAGGCTAGGAGCAGCCCTGGGCCTGGTCTGATAATATTGCCAGGTGTTCCAATATCACAAGAAACACCAGGCTAACAAGGGAGAAGGGCAGTCCTTGAAATTCTATGTATCCTTTCCACTGTCTGGGAAAGAATGTCTTTGAGAATGTGCTTTCATCCCAAGGCCAGAAAGGCAGGAGAGGGTCTACAGTACCCAAAGGAAAAGCCTATAAACACAACTTTGATGAACTGCCTGCCTCCCCTCACTCATACAAAATGAACAAATGGAGTCTGGAGCAAGATAAGGGTTTGGGCTAACAGACCCCCACATTATACCTATTTGGGTAGTCACATCCCCTCAGGAAAAGCTGGCTCTACCTTCATCAGTCAATCAGTATATAATTTCTTCACCCCCGTTCTGCCAGCTATGTATGTCCTTAGAACAAAGAACTTGCTCTCTTTTGTCACGGTGGGGTGAGGGTGGGCCGAGGGTGGACCCTGGCCTCCCAGCCTCTGGCCACACTCTGAATACCCTTGGCCCTCTGGCCAATTGTCCCCTGGTCATCCTGGGGTGAGCTTGCCACCCCAGCCTTTGGCCACCCTTGCTTTTGCTCTCCCATTTGCTAATCAACTTTGGGTGCATGCTAATAGGCTTGCAGATCTGACATTCTTTATGGCATCATCAAGAAGAACCACCAATAACACAGCTTCACCAATAACACAGCTTCATTGACTATAATGATCCTCTTGCCAACCAATCAGTGGAGACCACAAGGTAGCAGACCTGGAAAGCTTATGAATATTCTTTTGGGAGTTTCTGAAACCTCCATATAAAAGCCCTGAAGATGGAGAACCCTGTAGGACTCTCTCTATGGAGCATGCCCAAGCCTTTTCCCACCCGTCTTTCCCAGAGAGTGTTCTCTTTCTTTTTCTGAAGCACATTGCACCTTCTTTCAGCTTTTGCCACCCAGGATGTCTTGCTCTCTCTCTTCCTCTCTCCCTCCCTCCCTCCCCTTTCTCTCCCCTTAAGTTCCAAAGGCCTTTCTGTTGCCTTTATGATTCATTTCCTGAGCCCATTTCTTCTACAGCTCATTCCTTGTACCTCTGTAACTTTCTAAATAAACTTCCTCTTACGGTTTGTATCTTGACCCTGAATTGTTTCTTAGCTAAAACTCAAGTACCGAGGTTGCTGAATTAAGGTCTAACATCTGGCACCATTTTGCCATTAAAAATCAATGCTTTTAAGCAAATATAAAAGATCCAGGGGTGACCTGTGCTTTAAAAACAATGAAGCTAAATTAGAAGATGGAAGCTACTAGAGTTAGAGTAGACAGATATTAAGAAAAGAGGAGGGAACAAGTGAAACAAGGCTTCTGATTAAGTCTGATTAAATAGGGGGGAAAAAGCTTTACAATCACCCTCAGAGAGTAACTGACATTGTTCTGCCAAATGGAACAAAACATTCGAGTAGGTAGCAAAGAGAGCTTTTCAGGCACCCCGCGGGGAGCCTGCCTGATTAACTGTAGGGGGGAATGTCAGAAAGGGAATTTCCTTCTCGGAGTGCTGGTGCTGTAGGAGCCAAATGAGGAAGAACTGGGAAAGGCATGCGCAGCAGGAGGCCAAAAAACAAAAACAAAAACAAAACAAAACAACCAAACGATGACTCTGAAGAGGGAGGGGCCCTGGTCTGGGAAAAATTCAGGAAAGAGATTGGATAGATTGAAAAGTAAGCCTACTCTTGCTCAAGCCTAACCAAATATAAGAAAGTTTAACAGAGAGCTCAGGGCAGCCGTTCCCTCTAGCCTGCCTGCTCTCTGTCTCTTTCTGAGAGTGTACTTTTTGCTTTTTTGCTTTATAAACCTTGCCGCTGTCACTTAAAACTTTTTCCTATGTGAGCATCCCAATGAATTATTTCCTGTGACATTGCAGAAGAATGTATTTTTTTTCAGTAACACTGGGAGATCAATAGTTTTGTATTCTAAGATGAAGATAAATTACAGTAATAGACATTACAGATGTAGAAACAATAGGATATATAGAAAAAAAAAAAAAACAGTTCCTAACTGGGTGAGAAGGTGAAAGAGTGGGGAAAATCATTACCGTGATATCTACGTTTCTGATGGTAGGTGTGAGAATGGAGAGTTCATTAATTGAAAGAGAATATAAGAAGGTGGAAAGGAGGAAATGTTCTGCTTTGGCTAGTTACTCTTGGGAAACCACCCTCTGATAATCAATTTCACCGACAGGTATTCATAGTTGACTAGAGTTGAAATAGTTGAAATGGCTTTTTCCAAAAGAATATCTCTTTAGAACTTGGAAAAAATCAAGTAAAATCAATTGCACATTTTTTCATCATTATGATCATATAAATAACATTTTTACAAGCAATGTAATCAATGAAAAGACATAATGGCCAAATAAATACCTTTGATATGGTCTCTCAGGGAAATATTTAAACTGATTTCAATAGATGATTTCTACTCATCACTTAAGCAGAAAAATACTCTTCCTGTATGTATGGGTAAAGATTAAGTTGTTCTGTTTTATTTTCTACCTAAATGTCATTTCTGCTACCTACCTAACAATCTAAATTCCAACAGATTTTCTAGGGATTGAAAATATTTTAGTATACGTACATGGGAGGTATATTTTTCTACACTGAATAAGAATTAGTGTTTCATTTTAAAGGAAAGTCTTACATTTTGTTAGGTCTGGTTCTTCTAAACCTGGCTTAGTGAGTATACACATGTGAAGCCTATTTACAAAGAGAATGCCCAGGCATAAATTTGGGTATAAATATTTTTAACACCTTTCAAGACTTAACTGATCTTATTGCTCCATTTATTCATGTTTAGACTGTGAATATATTTTGTAAGCCAGAAGTGTAGCATAGTATTAGAAACAAAAGATATTTACATCTATATAGACAAAAAAAAAAAAAAATCTATTTTCAAACGATTTTGGAGAACAATCTGTTTATGCAGCAACTATTACCATAGGTAGTTAGCTAATTATTACTAAAGAAGGAAGCAAAGGGAATTGAGCATAATCAATCAGAGAGCATAAGCCTGTTTGCTTCAGCAGGAAGTTACAGCTTCACACAAACCAGGGGACCACAGTGTCACCCACCAAATATTCACACCCTCCTTCCCCTTTCTAGTGGGTACAGGCTGTTGTGGGTACAGGAGGAGATGAGCACATGCACATAGAAATCAAAACGGCACAGGGGGAGAGGCTTGACCATAGAGACCTATCAGCTTAATCTGAAAGAGAAATCAATTGGCTAGAGGGTGGATTTATCAGAAGCCCACAGAAGTTCAGGAAGTTATGTATTTTGAAAAATGCCCTGGTCTTTCCCAAGCCCAAGGTAGTATAATCTCAAGGAAATAAAGAGTTCACTCTTGTGAAACCCCTGCAAGGCAAGAGCTGACCGCGGGTGGCCCCAGCCTTTCCCTCCCGTTTTTCCTTCTACACAGGGCCGCAGCCAGAACTGCTTAGGGGGCCTGCTCACTCTCCTCCCGCCTTTTTGTGGAACCCTAGCAAAAGCCTGATGTGTATTATTAGCATTATTGAAACTAGGAAAGGAGGAAGCTTATTTAGAGACCTAGTTAAAGAGAAGCGCAGTCGCTCTGCAGGGGACCTCTGCAGGGAAAAAGGGATTCCGGGACCCCTACAGTCCATAGGCCCAGAGCACGAAACCGCTAGCGGAAAAGACTGTTGACCCAAGATATTAGGGCAACCAGACAGCCCGGAGACAGGCCGATTAAGGCCTCAAGACCACCTCAGACCCCCCACCCTGATAGTCAATCACTAACTACCATCTTATCTTCTGTGCCCAGGCTTGTTTGTTCTGCTATAAAAAGCCCTAGCTGTAAGCGACAGCGCGCGCCTCATGAGATCGAGGTCGCCCCTGCACAGGTCTGTTGTTTGGCCAATAAACTTTTGTGTTTGGTGACCCGAAAGGTCTCTGGCGTTTGGTTCGTGCTCGTGCACAACAACTCTCTCTCTAGGTGACCTGCACTTGCCTCAAGAGCTTGCACACATTCTTTTTCTCTTTTTCCATAACCATGTGTCCCTAGCAGCCATGTGGCCAATGTTGGCAAGTAGTACAAGCACAGGCTTCAGGTGTGAGCCTGGCTGGATACAGCAGTACAGTAATGGACTGCAGCTGGGAACACAGCTAAACTAGATGGATGGTGAGAAATGCTGAACTGGACTAAACTTTAATAGGGCACAGAATCTCTGGACATTGGCCTTTTTTTTGGCCTTGATCAAGAAGAGGCTGGACTCTTTCTAGAGTGAGACGTGAAGCTGAACTTGGAGCTGAACCCAGGATAGCCCTTTGTGTTCACTTCAACTTCAATAAATCTTAACACAAGACCATGCCTTTTATACAGGTTTCTGGAATTCTTTCTTTGAGACACTGTGAAAGAGCCCTATTTCCATCATCAACACAACTGATTCTTATAAGGCATGCCAGGAAAAATTAGGAAGTTTTTGTGAAGATACTGCACAGCACAATCAGTCTTCTATTGTATTGTATTTGATTCCTTGGAGTGTAAAATAAAACATTATTCCTCAGAGTGTCAAGTATAGGGCTCAACAAATAAAACACATTGAATGTATTATTTTCTCTTCCTCTCCATTGTGTTAGGTTTAGTTATCTTTCCATAAATTTCATTATTCTTCAGTTTTATTTAAACCATAATTTTTTAATGCAAATTTGGAAAACATTATTATATGTAATTTATTTTTTATACCTGAACACTCACTAAATTTCCCAGTTCTCGAAGCATGAAGTGTAAAGAAGAGACACAACTTTGGACTTACTGAGCTTTCTTTGTTTATTCCAAGTCAATTCAGAGTGCTCAAAGAGTCTTAGGGACCCCATGTAGAAATAATTTAGTTCATACTTGTATCCAATTTTAACAACTATTCTTGTGGTTGACAGTAATATAGCCTTCATGATGACCAATTAGGCTTTCCATATACAAATCCCAGCTGCTTCAGTGAAGCAAATGATTATTGTAACATCTGGTAGTATACTGATAAGTTTATCAAACAGGAAACTAAATCTTGAAAATCAGCTGCTCTTTATTCCAGTTTTTTTCAGTTCCCAGAGAGTTATTAATTCCAGGACACATACAGGATGAGTCAGCTCTGAACAAGGAAAAAAATTTTAAGCTGCACAAGAGTAGTTTGTTTTAGATGCCTCTGCATGCCAGACAAGACATACTTCAACATTAATTAAACTTTTCACACTTCCCAAAGAACATTGGTCAGAAATTTATAGGATAATGATATTGAAAGGACAAAAATTCTACCATCCTGAAGTTGCTTTCCTGACTGATTTTAAGCTAATTATTTACAAAAAGAAAACCTCTGCCCTTTCTTGCCTAATAGATTCAGAGAAACCTGTTTCAGGAAGGAGATCTTAGTATGTTTGCTTTAACCAAAATTAAGTGTAGTAAATGAGAGGAGTTCAGACAAGAGCCTGGTAGCTAGATAGCCCTGCTGTGCTCCCTTGTTTCTGACTCACCTGGTGAAGATTCTACCTCAACTACCTGTAAATTGCCCATTGTCACTTCTGAAATCTAATACTCCATTCCCCTCTTTCTCCTTTTTCCAAAAATGTTTAACATACCCAATATTGCCTCACTCTCTTTGGAAGTTTTATGAAATGATCATGCCTATGTGAATGCCCTATGTACATTAAACTTGAATTTTTTCCTGTTAATCTGTTTGTTAATTTGATAGCTTAGCCAGAAAAATTTAGAAGATGGGAAGAAAATGATCAATATATTTTTTAAAGATTTTATTTCATTATTTTTAGAAAGAGGGGAAGGGAGAGAGTCAGAGAGGGAGAGAGACATCAATGTATGGTTGCGTTTCACCTGCCTCCAGCCACAGACCTGACTGGAGACCTGGTTTGCAACCTGGTTATGTGCCCTGGCTGGGAATTGAACCTGCGACCTTTGGGATCACAGGCCGGCGCCTTATCCACTCCAGGGTATCAATATTTTTTTAACTCCCATTATATTAAACTTCTTCTTAGAATACACCATACATTATATATAAATTGTTGTTTTATATGTGCTGGAAGAGTAACAATAAAAATACAATAAAATGAATATAATTAGGGATATATATAATGTGGATTAGTAATATTTTCATGTTTTACCCTCATGGAGGAAAAACATATTTCATAAACAAGGTAAAGACAATTTAAAAGAATATAATTAGATATTTTATATTATGCCATGTAAGATAAAATATACTTTGACAAAATGATCAGTGATTTGAAAGAAGCTGAACTTGAGAAATAGTCAAGAAATTTCTAGTTATGTAGATTTGTAGATGGATGGTATACTTCTCATTAGATTGGTGAAATTTTCAAACAAAGTTAAATACAGAGGTTCATGTAATTATGGTAAAATGAGTAATTTCAATTTTATACAAGCTGGTGTTTAAGTTTTTAGTCTTTAAGAACAAACATGACAAAGTTCATTGAAATTTAAACATAAATGTTAGTAACCCAGCAATTTTATTTTTTAATATCTTGTATAAGAAAAACCTACACCATATTGAAGGAGGATTCATATTCTTAGTTGAAAACAACTTAAATGTCTCCTGAAAAAAATAATGGCTAAATAGGTCACAGGTCATCCTGCCAAACATACATATATTATATACTTATATTATACATTATTAGATAGATTTATGGTGATATAAATTTTTATGGCAAGAGTCTCCTGATACACTGTGTATTTTTTGAAATACACAGAATTATTTGTATTGTATTTTATATTTATGATTTAAAATGCACAGAAAAATACTATCTTCCATTGGAGCATAAATAGAATTTATAAAATTCTGAAAAGGCAATAAAAATATGGAATAATAATGACTGGGTAGATAGTAAGGGAGGCCAAGGACTGGGTATGATCAACAGACTCATCAACTTCAGCTGGAATGATTTACTTTATAAATTTATTTCTAAAATATCACATATTTTATTTTGTTTTTATTTTTATTGTATTTTTAAAAAAAGATTTTATTTATTATTTTTAAAGAGAGGGGAAGGGAGAGGCAGAGAAGGAGAGAAACATCAATGTATGGTTGCCTTTCATCTGCCTCCAGCTAAGGACCTGGTTGGAGACCTGGCTTGCAACCTGGTTATGTGCCCTGGCTGGGAATCGAACCAGAGACCTTTGGGTTCACAGGCAGGAGCCTTATCCACTGTACCACCAGCCAGGGCTTTTAGTGCATTTTTATAACCATTTACCACCTTATACTTTCTCCCCACCATAATCCCCTCACTGTTGTCCATGTCCAAGAGTCTTTCTTCCTTTTTTGCTCAGTCCCTGCACCCCTTAACCCACCCTCATAGCTGTCATCCTGCTATCTAAGAGTGTTTAACATTTTAAATGCAACACTGAGAAATTTGAATACAATATGATTACTAATATCTGTGAAATTATAGATTAAAGGGAAACCATATCAGTAGAAAGAAGCAAGCAAGACAAAGAGAAAATGAAAAGAGAGAAAGAGTAGGAGGAGTGGCATTAGGAGTAAATAAAAACAAAAAACAAACAGTAGATATTGCCAGGCAGCAGAAATTTCATAATGTTAGGATCCAAGATATAAACTTGAGTTTCATTGTAGCTGTGGCAAAAATGACTAATACATCAAGTTATTTGACCAATACAGAAAAAAACACAAATTAGTTAAATTTTAGGAAATGTTTCCCACTTCCCAAAAAAACTTATGACATTTATTGTTATGTTGTTTCTTATCAAAGGAATATTAGCAAACATGAAGATTGCCTTCAAATGCAGTTTTAGAAGAGAGAGAAATAAGTATTTCTTTTATCCATCCTATATAAGTGTAGATTACATTATAAAAGAGTGTAGGCTTTTCTAACATGCAATTACCATGTGACACTCTAGCTATCCAGGAAACGTATACAGGAATGTAAACATGATTGAATGACATGCACAATATAACATCTATGGCAGATTATTTAGGGACCTGCCAGACTTTCTCGTTCAACTTGGCCAAGTAATACCTTGAATGCATTGCGTATCTGAGTTGCTAATTAAAAGTATTATAAATTTTTTTGGTTAAAATGAAACCCTTTTTATTTCCAGGCAATATACACAGGAGGAATGATTGGCTGAGCAGTCAATAAAACTTTATAATATGATACAATTTCTATTCATAGTAGAATATCACTATACTTCAGTAAATACTAGAAAAGCAATTTTAGGTAAAATCTTCAGAGTCATACTCTTAATTTTCTCAAACATTTTTCCAATTAATTGATAGCACATGTGTGTATTAAACATCATAAAACAAATAAGAACTATTTAAACTAGTTAACTGTTAAACATTTTACCCCAGAAAACTGTTGCACAAAACTGTAGTATCAATATAGATTGACTGTGAGCATATTTTCATGTTTTAATTAGTATTTCATCCACATGGATAAGCCAGAGTCAATAGAAAAATGTAACCCCATATATCTAAGTTAATGTAATATTTCTCAACACTGAATAATCATTAACATTAAGTGAAAAGCTTTAAAAATAAAATCTCAGCTGTCAGAGGGGGAGGGGGTTGCATCACTGAGTGAAAAATGTGAAGGGATTAAGGAAAGGAAAAAAGGAAGGAAGGAAAGAAAAAAGGAAAGGATGAAGAAATGAAGGAAGAAAAAAAGAAAGAAAGAAGAAAGGAAGAAAAGAAGGAAAAAAAAAGAAGGGAAGGGAGGAAGGAAAAAAGGAAAAGAAGAAGAAAGGAAGGGGGGAAAAGAAGGAAAGAAAGAGAAAGGAAGGAAGGAAGGAAAGAAGAAAGGAAGGAAAGAATTACCAGAAGGGAAAGGGAGTGGAAAGAGTCAGAAGAGGGTGAAGGGAGGATAAACAGTGAGGAAGGAGACTTGACTTGGGATGATGAGCACAATACAATATACAGACTGTGTATTATAGAACTGTACACATGAAACCTCTAGTATTTTATTAAACACAGTCACCCTGATAAATCGAATTCAATAAAAAAGAAAAATAATAAAATTTAAAATAAATAAAACTAAAATCTTGTGAAGGTTTGTATCCACAAAGTCAGAATTTGTGAATGGGTCCTGGAGTCGGTGCTTTGGATTTGCTCCCTATGAGACTCCAGTGCCCAGCCAGTCTGGGAACCACGACAAGTTAATATGTTGAATGTGACACTGATGTTTGAATATCGGTTCGTGTCACTTAAATGATGAAAATTCTCTTCTAAATAAGCATTCTAGTTTAAGAGAAAACAAGGCTAAGTAAGTATCCAATTCATCTGCCAATAACTAAATAATAGGTACAGGTTGTAACAGCTCTGTATAATATGTATAATCACCCTGACAGGTATGTTTTATTATCCCCATGAAATCAAGATTTAGAGAGGTTAAAGTGCATGTCTGAAAGCACATACTCAAGAAGTAAAAACCTAAATAGCCTTGTCTATCATTGAGATTTACACTATTTCTACATTATACTATCTTTCTTATTAATAATATTCTACACTTAATATACTACCTTCAAACTTCCAAAAACAAATCATTATTTTTCAAAATCAAAATTGATCTTTTTAGATGGGTAAGTGTGGGGGACCCTGACCCGCAGTAAAATCCACCACCATCCCCAGGTGATACAGATGAAATAAAACTGTCCCAAACAGCACTATGTAAGGGGACGAAGAGCTGACCAGTAGCTCAAGGCCAAAGGCCCAGTTCGTTGTTCCCAAAGGTCTTTTGTTGAAAGGGGTAAACTTGAAGGCATGTAGCTTGTCAATCAATGCTAACCAATGCTAATTGCAGGGAAGCCAAAAAATAAGTGACAGGGCAGGGAGTTCTCAATCAGGTCAGGATGTGCATTCAAATTTTAAAAGTGTCTGCTGTTGATACAACAAAGTATCAGGCACGGTGAGAGACCAGGCCAGGCTTTATAGTAGCCAAAGTATTTACCCATAATCTAGTCCCCTACCCCCAGGGTGACTGGTTTTACATGAAAACCTGTGTGTATCCAGCATTCCGGGCCTTCTGGTTGGGACTCACAGGTTTAGCCTGGCACACGCAGGACTCCAAGTTTCCATACTTTTTCCCAGGTGGGTCCCCAACAGGTAAGGCTTTCCAGTGTTTTTTGTCTTAGCAAGTATTTCTTTCTTCCCTGTTTTAGAAAGTTCTATTTATTTTTTAAACTCTGTGGATGACTCCTATACAATCTCCATTCCAGGGAAAAATTTTGGCTTCTGTCCACTGAAGATCATCACCACCAGTTTGGGATGTGAGGAAGGGAGAGAACTGAGTACAGCTTCATTGTAATACAACATGGCTTTGAAACCGCTCAATAGATTTACAGCTCAATTCCGATACAGCACACACAGCTGTGAGGTGGCTACAGGGCAACGAGGGGGACTTGGGCCTAAAGGTCCCTGGTGCTGCCTTTCTGCAGTGCCTCCTTCTGACCCCATGTTGGAGCTTGGCCGGTTTCCAGCAAGACTGCTCCACTCTGATCCAAAGAGGTAGCTTCCATGGCATAGCTCCAGTTGAAAAAGCACAGTATTGGGCTAAAAACTTAAAGTGCATTATTAGAGCCAGAGGAAAGCTGATGTGCACAGATGGAAATCCCTGCTCCTGGTTCCTAACCGGACAGTCCTCATGCAAATAAGGACTACATATGTTCATAGTGTGATTGATTCAAAAATCACTATCCTAATTGGTCAGATTGTTGGCCAGTGAAGAAGCGGGTGGGAATATAGCTGCATAGCTCTGAGTGGACAGGGAAGTACCAGGCTCCTTGGTAGAAATACGATTCCAGGAACTCCTTTATGAGGACTGGCTTAGGTGGCACGAACACAAAGCAAGCAGGCAGTTCAGTGCAGGCTTCTCCCTGAAGCAGGGCTTGCTTGAGAGACGTCTGTTTGGTAATGGCTGCTAGGCGGTTTACACATTACACAATTAGCCCTTCTCAACACTCATTCTTGGAGTCAACACTCTCTTCACATGTGTTCCCATAATTTTCATACAAAATTCTCACAACAATAGCCACATTGTTTGATTATTTAAATGACTGTACAGGTAAATATTTTACAATGGCCTAAACATGCCCATATAAATGTACCTGCTGCATCATATCAAGCCCAGAAAAGCTCCCATAACCCAATTTCAATTCCTGAGACTTAGTAAAAAGTCTCTCCGTGCTTTAAGTAAGCAGGCAACACCTCTGTTATTTGTTTTTATTTTTTGATATAGTCTTTATTGAAATTTTTATTACCATTTAGTACCTTTATACCTCCTTTACTCCCCAGCAATCACCACTGCTATCCATGTCCATGAAAAACATTTTTCTTTTTGCTCAATCCTTCCATCCCCTACCATCCCTCCCCACCATTAGCTGTCATCCTGCTCTCCATGTAGGAGACTGTCTCATTTTCCTCGTTAGTTCAGTGGGTTCATTAGATTCCACATATGTGTGAAATCATATGGTATTTGTTTTTCTCTGACTGGCTTATTTCACTTAGCATAATGTTCTCCAGGCCCTTCCATACCATGGCAAAGGGCCAATATTGCATGTGAATCTACAAGAATCTCAAAATGAAAAGTTTGATTTAAAAATACAGAGGAAGAAAAAATTAAACTTTAAAAAATTTTGAGATTATTATAGATTCACATGTAATATTAAGACTACAGAGAACCCCTTTGCCCAGTTTACTCAATGATAATATCTTGCCAAATTATTGTAACATATCATTACCAGCATACTAATATTGAGACAGTCAAATACTGTTTAGTTCTGCCACCACAAGGATCTTTCCCATAAACCTGCTATAGCTCCACAGCCCCTTTCCTTTGACCATCACTAAACTGGTCTTCATTTCTGTACTTCTTACAGAAACGTTCCATGGGTGCTTTAAAGAATGTATTTCTAGGCCTTGGCTGGTGGCACAGTGGATAAGGCACCAGCCTGCAAACCCAAAGGTTGCTGGTTCGATTCTCAGCTAGGGCACATAACCAGGATGCAAGCCAGGCCCCCAGCCAGGTCCATAGCTGGAGGCAAGTCAAAGGCAACCATACATTGATGTTTCTCTCTCTGACTCTCTCCCTTCCCCTTTCTCTAAAAATAATAAATAAACTCTTTTTTAAAAATGTATTTCTGTTGTTTGGTGGACTATTTCTATGTGTCAACTAGAAACTGCTGGATGCTTTTGTATCTTCAATAATTTTCTGTCTAATGGTTTTATCAATTGTTGAGAATGGACTAGTAAAGTTCTCAAATATAAAATTGGCTTATTTATATTCTCAGCTTTGTCAATATTTGCATCATTTATTTTGGGGCATTGTTCAGTGTATATACACTTAAGATTGTTCAGTTTTCTTGATGGATTGATAATTTTTTCATTATAGAATATTGCTCTTGTGTCTAGTAATTTTCTCTGATCTAAAGACTATTTCAAAAAATAAATAAACAATAAAGCCTATTTCCAACAATACTATGGCCTCTCCTGTTTCATTATTTATTAACAAGTTTATTGGTAAATTCTTTTAACCCATTACTTTTCAATCTACCTATGTGAATTGTATTTATTTAGAGTGAGTTACTTGCAAACAGCACATAATTGGATCAAAGGGTTTTCTGTTTTATGTTGTTTTTCAATTTGCTTTGTTTCTTAATCCTTTGTGTTAATACATCCATCTCTGCATTTAAAATGTTCTATTTGCCCTGGCTGGTGGCACAGTGGATAAGGCACCAGCCTAATGTGAATCCAAAGGTCACTGGCTCAATTCCCAGTCAGGGCACATAACCAGGTTGCAAGCCAGGTCTCCTAACCAGGTTGCAAGCCAGGTCTCCCGACAGGTCCATAGCTGGAGGCAGGTGAAAGGCAACCATACATTGATGTTTCTCTTCCTCTCTGCCTCTCTCCCTTCCTCTCTCTCTCTAAAAAAAGACAAACTCCTAGAATGTAAACATATGCCACTACACCTACTCCAGTTATGAAGTCTCATGATATATAAATTTGAATGACCATGGCATGAATTATTCAAGTAGTACATTTATCTGAGAATGAGTCAAATTCACTGGGTATTTAATAATAATTTTTTTGAGTCTGTAAAGGGTATGGGTTGGGATTAAGAGCTAAAAGTATTTTCAATTATTTCCATGAAAGATTAAAATATGAGGGAAAAGGTAATATAAATTTTACTTGTATAACATCTTTCATTCAAAGCAGTTTCATAAGCTCAGAGCAGTGTAATGAAAATGACTTTTGCAGTCAGGCAGATCTGAATTTGAGTGTTGGGTTTATATCTTATTAGCTCCATGACTTTGGATATATTATTTATACTTGTTAAGTGTAATTTTCCCCCAATTGGAAAAAAGGAAATTATAATCCCCACCTGCAATATTGTTGTGGTGGTATCAGAGAAATTATACAATAAAGTACCAAGTACAGAATAACTTAATTTAAAATTCAATATTTTATTGGGTATAAATAATTTAAATGGATCCACACTGCCATACATATTCAATTTTGTTTGGATGCCTCTAACTTCTACACAGACCCTCTGCAATTTTTTCACAATATTCCAAGTTTTATTTGTGAGACATTTACAGACACTTCATCCAAGCTGGGCTATACTGGGACCAGCTCATGTATGTTGGACATCTAATGAGGATCTTCCATGTTTGGTAAGCCCTGCCATGTGTCACAGGACACATGGTGATTTTGGCTGTTAAAATACTTCCTATTTAACCAGGGAACACTGAGATGTCCAGGGTATAAGCTCTGGGAACTCTTTATGTTTTTATTTTTTTAATTCATTTATTGTTGTTTTATTACAGTTGTCCCATTTCTTCTCCATTGCTCTCCTCTGCTCAGCCCACCCCATCCTCTCCCACAGTTAATCCCCACCCTGCTGTTCATGTCCATGAGCCATTTATACTAGTTCCTTAACTAAACCCTTCCCCTTCTTTACCCCCTTTCTGAACTCCCCTATTTCCTCTAGTCACTGCCACTCTGTTCTTTGTTTCCATGCCTCTACTTCTATTTTGTTTGTTTGTTTGTTTGTTTTGTTCATTAGTTTCCTATATTAGGAGAGATCATATGCTACTCATTTAGGGTCTCAATATGACAATGCTAGATCTTAGTTCATTGATGTCTAGCTAAGTAATAGGATAAATCAGTGTATTCTACTCTCTTGGTTTTGTCTGGTGAACAAAATCGTAGGTTGTTTTCTTGAATATTTTTCCTTTTCCATCTCTGGTCACAATCCCATGACACACTTTTAAACTTTCGTCTCCATAATCTTCTTTCCTTCATGCAAATTGCTAGTGTCTCCAACAATACTTATCCAGAGACATAGCAACACAACCTCCAGTTAGGAAGAAATAAAAGGAAATGTCACAATAATTTATTTGTGGTCACACATTAAAAATGAATTGTTTTATTTGGAATTTAGGTTATTACCTCACTGTAGTTATTAGATTCTTCAAATCTGGAATTTTCTCTTTTCTAGAGAGGAAAGGGTTGTTTTCATCAGTACCTTCTCATCACTGAGAATTTACTTAGAGCCTAGCTAAGTATGACTTTTCCAAGACCATATGTGCACTTTCTTGTTAAGTTTACAATAAATCCACAGAGTAGGTGTGTGATGGTTATATTTTGTTTAAATAAGAAAGTGAAGGTTTTGAGTGTCAAATGAGGAATGGAAGGACAAAGTCGCAGAATTATTTTGCATGCAAGCAGTTCTTCTCCATGCCAAGACTCGATTCTGCTAAATTCAATCATGTTGAATAGAGTGTTAGTATAACACTTAACACTAGATAACTGTCATTAGTCATAGCAGATTGTGTTGAAGAGGCAAACCTAGGAACATTACAAAGAACTTTTAAATATGTTTTAATTTTGCCTTCCTTTCATTCAAGTCCATATGTCTTCTTAAAAGGATCTAAAAATCATCATGGACATGGACAACAGGTGGGATTGACTTTGGGGGGAATGGGTGGGTGGGGAGGGGGACAGAGGAGAGCAAAAAGGGGATGGATGTAATACAACAACAATAAAATTTAAACAGAAAAAAAATAATCTAAAAATCAAAGCATATTCAGAAGTAATTTCAGTATGCTCATGTTCTTTCATCATACTGAAAATATTATTTTGCCTATTAAAATACTACTCTAAATTATTGTCATAAAATACAATATAAGAAACAATGGGGCAGATTGTGAAACTCAAATTTTCATAAAATATAAAATATCTTTAAAATTTAATCTTTTTTCAATTTTTTCAATTTTTTAAAGATTTTATTTATTATTTTCAGTGAGAGGGCAGGAAGGGAGGAAGAAAGGGAGAGAAGCATCAATGTATGGTTGCCTTTCACCTGCCTGGATTTGGCTGGAGACCTGGTTTGCAACCTGGGTATGTGTCCTGATTGGGGAGTTGAACCTGTGACCTTTGGGTTCGCAGGCCAGTGCCTATCCACTGAGCAACACCTGCCAGGACTTAAAATTTAATCTTTGTTGTATTTTTTTACATTAAGATTTAGTCTCCTATACTCGCCTGTCCCCAGCAATCACCACGTGTTGTCCACGTCCATGTGTCTCTTTTTTTTTGCTCAGTCCATCCACCCACTAACTCCCCCACCCTGAGCTAGCTGTTACCCTGCTCTCCATCTGTGAGTTTGTCCCCATTTTTCCTTGTTAGTTCAGTTTGTTCATTAGATTCCACATGTGAGTGAAATAACATGGTATTTGTCTTTCTCTGATTGGCTTATTTCACTTAGCGTAATGTTCTCCAGATCTATCTATACCGTTGAACAAGGTAAAATTTTCTTCTTTTTTTATGGCTGAGTAGTATTTATTTTTCTTATTCTTTTTTTTAAGTGTACATTTTAAACCTTTTTAAAAAATATTTTATTTATTATTATGTTTAGAGAGAGGGAAAGGGAGAGAGGCAGAGAGGGAGAGAAACATCAGTGTATGGTTGCCTTTCACCTGCCTCCAGCTAAGGACCTGCCTGGAGACCTGGCTTGCAACCTGGTTACCTGCCCTAGCAGGGAATCAAACCAGAGACCTTTGGGGTTCACAGGCTGGTGCCTATCCACTGTGTCACCAGCCAGAGGCTGAGTAGTATTTCATTATGCAAATGGAATACCTTTTGTAGAATTTTAAAATGCATCATAAATAACTTTTTACAAAGAACATATTTCCTTCATGTTTCCAAATAAAATATTTACCTTAGTAAATTTGTACCTAAGAGGTTATATACAAAGTGATAAACAGCCAAATATGTATAAATTAACATTTTCCCAATATCAGCATGATTGCAAGCACATACTGAAGTAATCTTGATTTTATTCCTAGATAGAAAAATAATCTTGAGCATATTTTAACTTCTTAAAAAAAGTCATTAAAGTTTTATGTTCCTTAAAAAAATGTGACTATCTTTGTTTCATGAATTTTGTACTTCAAAATGGAGGAATAATATTTAGGCATTGCAGAGATTCTATACTTTTCTTTAAGCTTATTCCCCACAGTAGCATTTTCAGAAATTCTGCATTGTGTATAGTAAATGATAAATGATTGTTGAGAGTGCAAATTTATAATATCAAAGGTAAAATCATAAACAAATTAAATAAAATATCAGTGAAATCCTTTAATCCTGATAACAAATCCATAAAATCCCTCCTCTTTAAAATTATATTAAATTTACTTTACTTTTATTGTTTTGTTTTCCTGATTCTTCTCTTAATCTGGTCATTCTCCCCCACTTTTTATTGACTGAGCTTTTACTCCAATAAACAGTAAGAATAACTTAAAGTTAAAAGCACAATAATCTTAACCTGTATTCTATCATCCACCCTGTGACAATGTTTTCCATTCTCATCATAGGAGATAAAATTGAGTGACAGCAAAGTCTTATCTCTTTAGAGTTAAATATTTCCCCTAACAAAACTAACTTATTTTCCTTTAGGCTGTCAAATTTTTAAAAAGGACAACATCCAACATAACAGCTGTCTGATGTGAATGAATCAAAATTATACCTTTTTCTTGGTCAGATCAGCAAAAAATTACTTTTTTTTTTTTTTTTTTTGGTGTGCTGCAGAATTTTAGTAATTAGTTTATGTGTGCCATGAGGTAAATTTGGTTGAAAGTCAGTAGATTAATTTTATTGGAGTCTCAGCAGACTGTATCACTTTTATTTGTTTATATTTGGTAAGTACATTTTAAGGCCCAGAATGTTGTTTCTCTTGGTCAATGTTCCAAGTAGTCTATAGATGTCAATTACATTTAGTTGATTGATGGCTTTGATGAGTTCAACTATGTCAAAGGGTTTTTAATCTGCTAGATACATTTCTGAGAGAGATGTTGAAGTCTCCAACTAGAATAGTGAAGATATTCATTTCTCCTAGCAATTCTATCAGCTTTTGCCTCATGCATTTTGATGTTCCTTTGTTAAGTGCATAGATGTTAAGCATTGTTTTATCTTCTTGGAGAATTGACTTCTTTATCATAATGTAATCCCCTCTGATCCTTGCAAACCATCCTTAGTTTTAAGTTTGCTCTATCTGAAATTAATATAATTAACCCTGCTTTCTTTTGATTTCTGCTAGCATGATATAATTTTTCTTCATCCATTTTACTTTTGATTATCTATATTCAAGGTGATTATTGATACAGTTGGATTAATATTTACCATATTCATTACTGTTTTCTATTTGTAGGTCTTGATTTTTGTCCCTATTTTTATCTTCTGTTCTTTTTATAGCACATGTTTTTTATAGTTTTGAATATTTTATTATTTCATTTATTCTTATTTTTTAGAATATAGTTATATTAAATTTCTTACCATTTAAGTGGTTGCCTTACATTTTTCAATAATTTACAATTACTCCAATTCCATTTCTAAATCATACTACACCACTTGTAGATAGTGTGAATAACCTAAAATAGCAAAATAATACTAATTCTTACCTCTTTCCCTTGTGTCATTGCCATTATTCATATTATATATAAGCATACACAAGCATATATATGTATATATATAAATATAAGATATATTCATAAACATACATAATTAAATGTATTGTTTCTATTATTATTTTGAACAACTTTTTGTCTGAGATCAATTAAAAATAAGAAAAATAACAGTTTTAAACTTTACCCTCACATATTCTTTCTTTGACACTTTACCTTAATGTAAATCTGAGTTTCTGACCTATATTACATTATTTTCTCTCTAAAATACTTCTTTTTAACAGTTATTGCAAGGTAGGTCTACTGGAATAAAATTCCCTCAATTTTTATTTGTGTGATAAGAGTATTTCTCCTTCACTTTTGAAGGATAATTTCATAAGGTATGGAATTATAGGTTGTTGGTTTGTTTGTTTCCTTAATTTTAAATATTGCACTCCAGTCTCATCTTACTTTCATGATTTCTGAGAAATATGTTGTAAATCTTATATGTGTTTTTCTTTCCCTCTCCCTTTTTTAGACTTGATGAGGCCAAGTGGGAATTTCCAGTACATACTTTGCTTATATAAGTATACAGTTCAGAAGAGATCAGGTTGTGGAGTTTTCAGTAAATGAATTGGCACTGAAGTCATAGAAATAAATGAAATTGTCAAAGTAAAAAGAGGAGATGAAAGTTGTATATTATGCTTTTTATAGGTTTTAAAGGGGGATGTAAAGATGTAAAACATAATCCTCTCCCCAAATTCCAACTCATAGGAGAAATAAATGACTATATAGACCATCACAATATGGAATGATAAGCACTAAATCCAAAGGCAGATGCACGGAGAATAATTTATCCCCTATAAGAGAAGGTCATGGTCCATGAAAATACTTCCTGTCCTGAGTCTGGAATCAAAGTTTGGAGACAATCGGGAGAAGGGAAAAAATAAACATCACTTGACCTAAACAGCAGACATTTAAATAGTGAAAGCTACCCAAGAAAAGGCAGTGCCAACAACACAGGTATGGGTGCCATTAGAGGAAGCATAATATTTGCAACAGGCTTAAATTTTCAGTGTATGGAGTGGAAATATTGGGGGATAGGCTGAGGGAGGGTGTTAACCAACAGAAAACTTACAAGCTTTATCTTCTTTTTTATACTTCTTCTAGCATATGCCATGCCAACCGAGAAATTTCCCCTGTAAATATAAATAGCAGAACACACTTCAGATAACCCCTATATATTTCATCCATGGATTCAGATGGAATTGGCAGTAAGCCACATTTCATGTTCAAATAATGGAATAAGCAACAGCTTATTTTTTTCACATTTTAAAGAACATTTTACTTGTTATTCTCAAATTTTAGCATTAAAAACCACTACAGTGGCAGAAAGGATTACAAGAGCACTGTATCAGAAAACAGGATGTCAATTTATTTTTTATTAAATGAATATTAACACACTGTTTTCCCTCCCAGCTTTTACATTTTGTCATCATAGCATGCCCTACTCAGAGCACCTCCTGCCTCGTAATTGGAATTCCCCATGAGCAAGAAGTAATTTGTTCACATGTAAAATTGTGTGAAGGAGTCTGACCACAGCCTTGCTGGCTATCTGTCACCTTTCAATTAATTCCAGATATTGTCACAATTATAATCTAAATATGTCACTTTCTAAAAATACATTTCTCAAAATTGCTTTCTTGAAACAAGCTTACCAAAATGTTAGCTTACTTCTCAAATACCTGAAAAGACAACTACATAGTTTATGTATTATTACTTTCCATCACATTATCTAACAGTCTAAAATCATAATCAAGTAACGTGTCTCCAAGCAAATTGGCAGTGGGATTTAAACAAGTATATTTTAACAGAAAAAAAATATGGGTAGAGCATAAGAAAAAGACTACATATTTATTTTATGAATTTGCAAAATTATGAATGTCACTTGCAAGGAGAGTTCATGAGATTCTTTATATTTGTGCTTATACATATATTATTGAAAATGTTTCCTATCTCACTTGGAATGTGATGAGATGTCAGAAGTTGACACAGACTTTATCTTCCCTTCACATCCAGGGATTTTTTGTTTCTGTCTTTGTGTGATTTGCAGCATTCCCACAGTTACTAATGAGCATCAACTATTAGTGCAAATTGGAACCTAAAAATCTCCCTACACCAGTTATTAGCACACTACTTTAAAATTGAACATAAAAACATCTGAAACTTAACCCAAGTGTATTAACCTGTGTGCTCATATTCATGTGACCTGAAAGTATTATTTTATGTTTTAATGAAGTTAGATAATCTTTAGGTCAGAGGTTTTGCCACAGTGGGTGATTAGACTTTATTTGATGTGAGTGGAGAACTGTGTACTATTACACATATTCCAGATGATGCCAGAGATTGAAGCATCCTTCATTCTTTACTTACAGTCCAATACAGTATTTTAGAAAGTGATGTAAATTTTAACAGAAAGGAGATATTTGACATGAACATGGTGATGAAGAGTTTTGCAATAACGTTACTCCAAGTCAATCGCAATTTCCAAGAATAAACACCAGTAAAGATTGGGCTCTTTTCCTTTCCAGAAGTTTTCTGTTTTGAAACTCACTCATGTGTTTTTCTGTGTTGGCTCCTACAAATGTACTTGTGAAGGTATCAATAGTAATATTTTATATAGGCCCCCAATGTTATTACTTGTCCTTAAATCTTGTGTTTCTTTCACATGTCCTTGACAGAGCTTGCTAACCATTCAGAAGGAGAGGAAAAAAGTTACTTAATAGTTGATGATTCTTACATTTCTTACTCTGTGCCAAAGACTGTTTTCTCTCTTCTGATTAATCATTACAGCAGACCCTTTCCATGCGCTAATATTATTATCCTGGTTTAAAGATGAGGAAGCCACAAGATCATTCACCGAATTGCTAAGTGGCTAAATCAGGATATTAACATGGACACTCAGGCTCCAGGCCATAGTTTTCCATTAGTTTGTACTCTATATTCCCTTCCTTTGGACAGGAGTCCTAGAAAACAGGAACTGGAGGGGAAAAGATCAGTTTAATGAGGAAAGGTTGTGTGTGTGAGGTTTGAGTGAAAGTAGAAAACACGTTTAGCATTAAAATATATGGAATATAAAAGGAAAAGAAAAGGAGAGTTCTGAGAAATGTTGTGATGTATTGTGACTCCTTATGATATTTTTTAACATTTGAATAAAAGGGATTGTAGTTATTTTGATATGACTTTGGTTCTGCAGGCTTTGTTCTGATCCTGAACGTGCTCCCAAAAATAGTCATGAGAGTTATGGCTTAATAAGCATGAAGTTCTCATGGGTCATGCCCTGTCTTCATCACCAAAGACCTCAGGTTCTTCCTGAACATGCTCTCCCTCTTAAAGGGAACTTTTCAGACAAACCCTGCCTCCTTAGTCTAAAAAACAAAAGGATCTTTTTCCCAGAGCACATCCCTTCCTTCACAATAAAAACATTTGAACCACTGTGAGATCCAAGTAAAACTGCTGCTTCCAACCCGATATCCAGGCCTCCAGGAGTGTAACACCTACCAGCTTGCAGACAGAGGAAGCCTTAGAGTGCAAGCTCCAAATGCAGGACAAGGAAGAAAGTAGCCCCGAAAAGCCATTGCAGGAGCAAATTAGAAATTGAGTGCAGCCCTGCCTGGTGTGGCTCTGTGGATTGAGCACTGGCCTTCAAACTGAAAGGCCGATGATTTGATTTCCAGTCACAGCATATGCCTGGGTTGCGGGCCAGGTTTCCAGTTGGGGGTTTGCAAGAGGCAACCAGTTGATATTTCGCTCACACTTCCTCTCTTTCTCCCTCCCTCCCCTCTCTCTAAGATTAAGTATATAAAATCTTTTTAAAAATTTGAGTGCACAGTCCTATGAGAGATTCCTACTTCCACTGAAGCATGCTAGCAGTGTGCTGATACATGGGTAATAACTTTCTGTCTCTCTCTCTATATATACACACACATACACATACACGTAAATATATAAAAACATATGTATGTATACATATACATATATACACACATACGAACATGTATATGTATAGACACATAGACATACACTTATACAAGGAGGGGGTCAGTAAAAAACAAACTTGGATTTGTTTATAAAAATGTGTATTTATTCTTATATGTTTAAATTTAGTCACCTTCAAAACACTCTCCATTGTTTTTTTGTTTCACCCCTTCCACATCCCTTTGAGGACTTTTTTCATCTGGGGAAACAACAACAACAAAATGTTGCTCAGGGCAAGTCAGGTGAATAGGGAGGGTGGGTCAGATGATCATGCATTTTTAGTCAAAAACTGCTGAACACTCAGTGCAGCATGGGCAGGTGTGTTGGTAAACCACACACCATGAAATGGGCAAACCCAATGAAAGAATCTCCAAAATTAATTGACTGAAGCCAAACACAGCTTCTCACAACAACTCCAACTGATACACTGATACAGATGGGTTTCTAGAACATTCACTTAATGGGTGAAGATTATACTACCAGGGGCCTGCTCTCCAGAAGATAATGATAATTCTAGTGATTTTGGGTTCCCCCTCATATGTATATATATACACACACACACATACACATATATATAATATGTTTATGTTTATTATCTATTTATGTAAAGGGATAATAGCACAGATTTATAAATAATAGAAAATATACCACATCTTTGTTATTTATTCTATTATTGCCATTGAGTCTTACACAATGTGTTTGTTGATTTTTGCTAAACTCATGTCTCCAACCAACTATGTTTGCAACTGATGAAATACTTAAGTACCCAAATGTACGTTAGATGTTGTTTAATATTTTAATTTCCATTAATAAGTAGAACAAAAGTAAAATAACAGAGACAAACATGTCAAAGCTATGTTCAATTGTAATAACATGTATGACTTTTTGCTAAATTAAATGGGTTTCACAGTGGAAAATACTTTCTTTTTAATTTAATTAATTATTTAAAATATTTTATTTATTATTTTTATCAAGAGGGGAATGGAGGGTGGCAGAGAGGAAGAGAAACATCAATGTATGGTTGCCTTTTACCTGCCTCCAGCTACGGACATGGCTGGAGACCTGGCTTGCAACCTGGTTATATGCCCTGGCTGGGAATCGAACCAGCGACCTTTGGGTTCTCAGGTTGGCGCCTTAACCACTGAGCCACCAGCCAGTGCTCATGGAAGAATTTTTTTTTTTTAAAGATTTTATTTCATTATTTTTAGAAAGAGGGGAAGGAAAAGAGGCAGACAGGGAGACAGGCATCTATGTATGGTTGTATTTCACCTGCCTCCAGCCACAGATCTGACTGGAGACCTGGTTTGCAACCTGGTTATGTGCCCTAGCTGGGGAATCAAACCTGCGACCTTTGGGTTCGCAGGCTGGCGCCTTATCCGCTGTGCTACCAGCCAGGGCAGTGGAAGAATATTTTTTAAACTTTTGTAATTTTTACAATTTAATAGATGCAAAAAATGTTTAAGTTTAATCAATATCATTAATAGTTTTTCTTCACATTTAGAAACCTAGAAGTTCAGCAAAACAATAAGGGAAGTCTTAATTTATACTATCTGACAATTTTAGGGGTGATAAGTACTCCAACCAAGGTCAATTATTAAGTTATTAATGTAATATTACTAAATGAAGAGTTACAAAGAGATGTATAGGAGCAGACTAGTATATAATGTTTTACCTTTTTTTTTTAAATTTTATTGTTGTTGTATTACATCCATCCCCTTTTTGCTCCCCTTAATGTTTTACCTTTACAGATACAAGAAAGATACATAACCTCAATGGCAGAGGTAATAACAAAGTGTAGTAAAATAATTTAGAAATAATCATCATAAGTTTGAGTAGTTATTATTAAAGTATACCTTCATATAATTTATCTTTAATGATGACTGTTTAATCACAGGCTTGAAAAAACCTTGAAAATTTAACTATCAGCTGTCATGAGTCATCAGGAGGCTGCTCCACTGCTGTCTCTCTTAGCAAATGGATTACTATAGCAACTGTCTGGTGAATCTGTCTGTCCACCACGTGCAAGTAACAACTGTGAAATAATACCAATATATTGCTTGTTGGTTTTTACAAGGTGAGGTGCAGCAAAAATCAACTTTTCAGAGGAATACCTCAACTGTCTTAAATTCTGAACCTGTCTGTGTCTCAATCTGACAACTCAACAGCCTGTTTACTTGAATCCTGGAACAATCCTTTTTCCTTGATGTTACATCTATCGACTTCCTGGTCATTTTTCATCTGTTGAATACATTCAGTCCCTGATCAGTGTCTTTCTCTTTACCCCATAATCACCATAATTTTGGGGTAATAATAATATTTAAGTGTATGATCTATCATCCTAGCCTTTGAGTGTCATGACCTCATCTCCAGTGACCTCTTTCTTCAATCTGAAACCAAAGTTCTTATGATTTTGACCAAATTTGGTTTTAAATCCTAGCTCTAGAGATAATACTCCCCGTTGACCCAACCTCTCTGTCTATACCCCTTAGAGTCCAACCTTTTCCCAGGATAATCAGCAATTCCTGAGGCAGAAAACAATAGCCCAGACCTGATAAATGGTCATATACTCCAGACCTCTGGCAGGCTAAGGATAACATCTTGACCTGAGTTGTGTTTCAGCTCCTGAAATCCCTTGATAACTTTCCCAGGAGGCTGGCGAGAGGGATGCTGGAAAAAAACAAACAACAACAACAACAACAAAACCCCAAAAAACAAACCCTCCGAGCTGCCCTCAAGACCTGAAAAAATGATCCATCATTCTTATCTCACCTTCCACTAAATAGTTCTTGGCATGACCCATAACCGCTCACCCACTGTGTCTTGTGATTTTGCCTGATATAATCTGTAACCTTCACTCCATTGGGGAGTTCAGGCTATTAAACATAAGCTCCTCGCTGTCCTGGATGATGCCATTCATGATAAAATTTAGCCAGTAGTTCTCCACTGCACTTCTCAGTATCTAGTGTGTGGCTCTGCTAGTGCCCGGTGAATAAAATCTTTCTGTTTAATAACAACACCTCAAACCTTGTCATCATCAGTAACTGTCCCATTCTCAAAATATCTTTAACAAACACTTCATATTTCAATTATTACCTATTACACCTCTATCCCACTTACTGTAACACTTTCATTGCTACAATACTTCAGTCTCATTTATATAATTAACCCACAGATAAGAGGCAGAATACTAAGGAAAATTTCTTGGCAAGGGTAATGGGGAAACTGAGACCAATAGTTGAACAAACTGGCCAAGTAATTTATAGCCAGGTACAGAAGATCACCACCCTAGAGATAATATCTGGGCATTAGTCATATTTTAACTCCAGGCCCAGAAAACCTGTACAACCAAGGGGGCAATATCAGAATCAGGTGCAATGACTAATGATCTCCTGCCTCAGCACTGACCAGTCAACAGAGACCACAACCCTGAAAGGAACTCCTGTATAATCAACGAGTATTCTGCTGAAGCCTTTTCCTGGGATCTCTCCTAAAAATTCCCATCTGCAAGAGAGACATAAAAGCTTCCAGGCAAAGGACCCAGCACCTGTTCTCCCTCCCAACCCCACCTTTCCCTCCCCCTACTTTTCCCCCATAGGTGCACATCTCCTAAGCTCTAATGGACTCTAATGAGCAGCGTTGGCTCATCCCAGACCAACTTCTTGAACCTGTCTCCAAGGCCCCCTTTTCTCTCACTTCGCAGTGAACTAAAGCAGCCCTGCCTAGGCTCTCCTATTATTTCTCCTATGCTAAGCCCTTCCTTGTTTCACTGTCCTCGGCTTCAATAACATTATCCTGCAAATCTCCAGAACTATTGTGAAATCTTTCCTGCAAATAGTCAAGAAGCCACACACTACTGACCAGCCATGGGCAGACCTGCTCAGGGCTAGCTTCCCTGTTTGATAACAATACCACCGCATTCTGTATCTGTAAGACTTCTCTTAATTTCAGTTTCTTTATTTTCTAGTTTGAAAATAATGTTAACTTCCAAGTAGGGTTTATTTCAGCAGAGCACAGTTGGTTCAACATTGTAAAATCAAGCAATAGAAAATCATTCAATTAATATAATAATATAATATAATATAAAACAATATAAATGGAGTCTTTTACATCAAAGGGAACCAAAGTTTTGCCAACTCCTAAACTCTACCTTTTCACATATTAACTTGAAGCTGTATTAAGAAGCAAAAGACCCAGAAAGAACCTTCCTTGCTTTCTTGCCTAAAAGATACAGAAGGGAAATCTTAAAATGCTTCTAAGCCCTGGCTGGTTGCACAGTGGTTAAGGCGCCAGCCTGCGAACCCAAAGGTCGCAGGTTTGATTCCCCAGCCAGGGCACATAACCAGGTTGCAAGCCAGGTCTCCAGTCAGGTCTGTGGCTGGAGGCAGGTGAAACGCAACCATACATTGATGTCTCTCTCCCTCTCTGCCTCTCTCCCTTCCCCTCTTTCTAATAATAATGAAATAAAATCTTTAAAAATAAAATAAATAAATAAAATGCTTCTATTAGCCTAATATGAATTGAGTATACTAGGTGGAAGGATCTCAGGCAGAGTTCTGGTGGCAGGGACACCTCCTGCTACCATCATGTCTGATGGCCTGCAGCAGTTTGCCCACCATGAGTATTCTGCTCTGCCTAATTACCTGTGAATCACCCATTCTAACTTTTGAAATTCAGAAACCCATTCACTGTTTTCCTTTTTTGTCCAAATGCCATATATACCCAATTTTACTTCACTGTTTTGGGAAGCTTATGTAGATTCTCTTCTGATACATATTAAATTGTGATTTTCTTGCCCTGGCTGGTGGCACAGTGGATAAGGTGACGGCCTGCAAACCCAAAGGTTGTAGGTTCGATTCCCCAGCCAGGGCACATAACAAGGCTGCAAACCAGGTCTCCAGTCACATCTGTGGCTGGAGGCAGGTGAAAAGCAACCATACATTGATGTCTCTCTCCCTCTCTGCCTCTCTCCCATCCCCTCTTTCTAAAAATAATGAAATAAAAAAAAATCTTAAAAAAAAATTTTGTTTTAAATTGTGATTTTCTTTTGTTAATCTGTCTGTTAATTTAATTTTTATTCCAGTTTAAAAATATAAAAACTTAAATGATGGGAGGAAAATTGTTTTTAATTCCCACAATATTAACAATATAAAATAAAAACTATCATTAACATAATAGATTTGACAAACTGAACACACATTTAAAAATATTTAAAGAAAAAATGTTAATAAAGAAAATTTCCTCAATCCAATAAAGAACACCTAAAATAAACTTAGAGTTAATATGATACAAAGGTTAAAGACTGAAATTTTTTTCTAAGATTGGAAACAATACAACGTTGTATGTTATTACTACATTTATTTACCATTGTCTATTAGGTTCTAGCCTGTGCAATACAAAAACAAAAATAAATATAAACTACAAAGCTAATAAATGAAAAAGAATGACTTCATAAATTACATGTACAGAAATCACTAAAAAATCTAGAAACGAGTTTCTTGAACTAATAACTAAATTTAACAATATTCAAATTTGCAAGATGCATGGTCAATACAAATATTTTACAAGATACAAATATTTTATTTTTACATAACAAAGAAAATTTGTAAATTGGAATTGAAAATATTTTATTACTTAGGAATTAATTGAATGAAAATTTGTAAATTAGAATTTAAAATATTTTATTACTTAGGAATTAATTGAATAAAATATGTGTAGGATCTGTATACTTTAAAGGTGTTCCTGGGAGAAATTAAAGGGAATTAAATAAATGTGAAAACATGTATGTTCACAAAAGAAAAGGCCTCAATGTGTTAAGATGTCAAATTTCTCAAGTTTGAGAAACACATTAGACACAACAATCTCAGTCAAATTTTGACCTTTTTTTGGTAAATATTGACAAGGAATTTTAAATTTATGTGAAAACACGCAAAAAAGTCTAAAATAGCCATGATAATCAAGAAAACCCCAAAGTTTAAAGACATGCACTACTTAGTTTCAATAGTTAATATAAAGATACTCTGTTAAAATTGTATAGTATTGTCGTCAGGTAGCCCACAAAAACCAGCGGCTTTGAATAGCAATTTCTGAAGTAGAAACATTTCAATGTGGTCAATTGATTTTTGGTAAAGTGCTGATGTTATTCAATAAGGAGTGGATTGGATATTTACATGCACAAAACAAAACAAAACAAAACAAAAACTTTATCTTTCCTAATATAATTCATATAAATAAATTATAGATTTTAATTTAAAAGCACAAATATGAAAGTTCTGGAGAAAGTTCAGGAGAAGTCTTCATGACCAAGGATAGAAAGAGATTTCTTAGATTACAAACATTAAACAATAAAAATTGATAATGCATAATTCTTAAATTGAAATGTATTAAAATTTAAAACATTTCTTTTTCAAAAGACACTGTTAAGAAAATAAAAACATTGCTGAAAAGTTTATCTAGTGTTCTGACTGGTGTAGCTCAGTTGGTTAGGTGTCTTACTGCAAAGCGAAAGGTCATCAGTTCAATTTCCTGCCATGGCACATGCATGAGTTGTGGGTTCAGACCGCAGTTGGGACACTTACAAGAAACAACAGGTCAATGTTTCTCTCTCACATTGATATTTCTCTCCCTCGCTCCCTTCCTCTAAATAAATACATAAATAAATAAATAGCTTGTAAAAAACTTTTGTAACTTAATGATAAGTAGAGAATGAATTCAATTTTTCTAAATAAAAAATATAGTTTGAAACAGATATCTCACAAAATAAGATATATGAATGGCTATGTGAGTAGACAGTAAGCACATTAAAATACTTCAAACCCTGGCTGGTGTGGCTCAGTGGATAGGCGCCAGCCTGAGAACCCAAAGCTTGCTGGTTCGATTCTGCAGCCAGGGCACATAACCAGGTTGCAAGCCAAGTCTTCAGCCAGGTCCATAGCTGGAGGAAGGTGAAAGGCAACCATACATTGATGCTTCTCTCCCTTTCTTCCTCCCTCCCTGCTTTTCTTTCTGAAAAATAATGAATAAAATCTTTTTAAAAATTCAAAATTGTTAATTACTAGGAAAATATAAATTAAAAACCTGGCAAAAACTCTTTTATACTCACTAAAATGGTGAAAAATAAAAAAGACTGAAAATGTCATTTATTGATGAGGCTTTGGAAAACTAGAGCTATTGTTACACATTGCTGAAAGAAATATAAAACGATACAACTACTTTGAAAAAACAGTTTTGTAGGTCATTTAAAGTCAAATATGTACTTAAAAAATGACCTAAATTTTGTTCCTAAGTATTTATCCAGGATAAACAAAGCATGTTCAGAGAAAGAGCTGTAGTAGGCTGTTTATAGCAGTTTTACTTAGACAACTAACTGGAAAGACTCACATGCCCCTTTATGATTGTATGGGTAAACAAACTGTGGCCTAATCAAAGAATGGAATATTATTTAATACCAAAAAGAAATAATCTACTGATGTATACAACAACATGAATAATTTCTAAAGGCATTACGCTAATTATAAAAAAGCAGATTCAAAAGTCTGCACGCTGATTTTTTTTTTAAAGATTTTATTTGTTATTATTCTTAGAGGGGAAAGGACAGAGGCAGAGAGGGAGAGAGACATCAATGCATGGTTGCCTTTCACCTGTCTCCAGCTATGGACCTGGCTGGAAACCTGGCTTGCAACCTGGTTATGTGCCCTGGCTGGGGAATTGAATCAGCAACCTCTGGGTTCACAGGACGGCACCTTATCCACTGTGCCACCAACCAGGGCCTTGAATGCTGATTTTTTATCAGAATCAGAATGGGGATGAGATTAATATATTTACCTTTATTTTTGTGGTTTTTATATGACTACACATTTTTAAAAATCATCAAATCCTACACATATTTGTGCAATTACATTTATATAAATTATACTTCAATAAAACTGATTACAACATATTTCTAAAGTCAGTTCTAAGGAAATACACAAAAATAACAGTAGTATATATGCTTTTCATTTATAGCTTTTTATTTAACCTTTTATGTCTTCAAATTGTTCTATCATATTTCTGTTACCTAAATTTAAAAAGATGATTAATAATAGCCAAATACCATTATTTAAGTTAACATGATCTATAGTATCTTATAGAAATTTATTTAGAAATTCTACATGCTTACCCTACCTTATTCTTAAAGAACAAATTAAAAACTTCAGTTATAAAATCTATTATAAGCATATACTTGATAAATGCCTAATGAAGTTGTTAAACATTCAAGTTCACACACTGCTCTCAAGGCATTTCACCTTAGGAATAGATGTATGTTTGAAAAACTTCATAAGTTTTAGAATTTATTTAGCAGACTTTATTTTGGCAGATCTGTTTTAAAATATGCCAATCTTATATCACTTAATGAGTAACCAGAATGAGACTGTCATTCCTATCTAGATTTCGAAAAATGTTAAACAATGAAACATTAACACATAATATCTTCTCAGTTTCCTTTTGAAAAAGAATGTAAATAAGTGTGGCAAGAAAATAAAATAAGAAGCTACTTTGATTTGTTTTGTGGGAAACAGCAAAATTGTACTCAAACTGAGTTGTTTTTGTCAATAATTTATTTAGCACTGGTTTGCTGTGGGAGTTTCACAAGCTAATAAATACCATCAAGATAATAGCTCTTACTAATCCAAATAAAGAAATAACATGCTCTAAACAAGTGACAGATTAATCGGGAGAGTCAGAGACCAACCAAAGAGCTCATTTCCAGCCACCAAATCAAAGATAAATCACCCCGGTTGCTATAGTATTGCTAAGAAATGAACATGCCAATGTTGATAAATGGGCTGGTCTTTTTCAAGGGCCACTGAGTGGCCTGTCACCACTGTCTCTGAAGAGTGTCCTGCCAAGACAGGGGCAAATGCCCAAAGGTCTCTGGAGAAATTTTAGGCCAGTGAAGTCACTTCACCCAAACCAAAACTCTCAAATAGTGCTCCCAAACTCTCAGGATTTATAGTGCAAATGTCCCCTTGTCATACTGGCTTTTCCTATGTTCTAATGTGCTCATCAATAAGCCTCCAGCAGAGTCTCTTCTCAATGGGCTTCTGATGGCTTGTTAAAAACAACAGATGAAGAATGAGGACATTCTGGCACTACTCACTTTACTCTTGTATCAAAGCAACTTGTTTTCAGATTTGTAAAAAAACGTGGATTAAAAGAACGTAAGTCATAAACAAGTGGGCTTGAAATAATATTGAATCTATATACAACAGAAGTCAATCAGCAGCTTCAGTTAATATTTTGAAAAAAATTGTATAAATATAAGCACACATGAATGTTCATATATGCACATGTACACAAGTATATTCTATATGTAGTTTATCTAGTGCCTCAAAAGTATTCATATCTTAAGAAATACATTGCATATCATGTGAAAATTTCATTTTAATAACTGCATTATATATCATATTGAGGCAACAATGCTACCATTGTCATACTGGAGTACATATTTCGTATTATAATTAATTTTGCCATAAACCTAGTTTTGCAAAAATATTTGATAAAGGTGTATTTTTAAAAGATTTTATTTATTATCTTTTAGAGAAAGGGGAAGGAAGAGAGGCAGAGAAGGGGAGTAACATCAATGTATGGTTGCCTTTTACCTGCCTCCAGCTACAGACCTGGCTGGAGACCTGGCTTGCAACCTGGTTATGTGCCCTGGCTGGGAACCTAACCAGCAACCTTTGGGTTTTCAGGCTGGTACCTTAACCACTGTGCTACCAGCCAGGGCTGATAAAGTTTTGATACAGTATTTTGTTTTGTATTAGTCTCAGTCTATCAATAACCAATATTGGGTCTGAATCAAACTGCATGGTTCTTATTATGATTGTAAGATGTCCTTTAGCAGTAAGTTTCAGGAAACTTTGAGGAGATAGAGCTTTATTTGTTATAGAACCTAGAAATTGTTAAGGTTTTGCAGGGTATTGATACATTTTTTAAAAATGTGGGAATTTAGATGTGAGAAGAGGAAAAAACAAAAGAAAAAGGAAAAACAAGTAGACCAAAAGTTGGTTATTGAAATCAACCAAAATCTCTAACACAAAGGAGCCTTGATACAGAGAAGAAACTAATCTCTTCAGACCTGTGGATAGCCCTCAGTGAAGTAAATGTCTTTTTTTTTTAAGTTTTTATTTTATTTTATTTTTTAAAGATTTTATTTATTATTTTTAGAGAGAGGGGAAAAGAGAGAGGCAGAGAGAGAAACATCAATGTATGGTTGCCTTTCACCTGCCTCCAGCTACAGACCTGGCTGGAGACCTGGTTTGCAACCTGGTTATGTGTCCTAGCTGGGAAATCCAACCAGTGACCTTTGGGTTTGCAGGCTGAGTAAATGCCTCTTAAATGGATGTCTTGGTACTCAAAGCTTAGGTCAGGCACTTGCATTGCCGGAAAAAAAATGTCTTACATTACACTGTTATAAAAATATGACTCCTTCCCTACCCTCCAGTCCATTCCTGCTTCAGAAGCATAATCCTAAAGGAAGTTTATAATCTTTACTAATTTCCTTCTGAAATTTTAATCAGTGTGGGTCAAGTGTCACTTTTGCTTGTGAATGCTTATTATACTCATATTCATTTCCATTTTCCAGTACCTCCAGCTTACCAGCAATATCCAGTGTTCTCTATTTCATCGTCATGTTCAATTGCACAATTCTACTAGATCATACTTAGATAAAAAGAATGGTTTTCAAGCTATGCCACACATTGGAATCCCTGGGACACTTTTCAAATATTCGAAGTTTTAGATCCTTATCACAAAGAATCTAACTGAGGTGATTGCCAAGCCGTAACAGGCTTCAAAAACTTCCAGAGGATTCTGATACTAATATGCAAACCACGGCAACATATGGTTTCCCAGACAGATACTGGAGTTCTCTTTTATCTTCCAGCTAAGCCCACAATTCTTAGGCTATATTTAACTATACTTCTAACTTTTATAGTTTTCTCAAATCACCCAGTATCTTAGTTTTGAGTTTCATGCTGATTCTTTTTCATTATTGACCAATAGGCTTTTCTCCTTCCTTTTCTACACAGATTCAAGACCTACAGAAGTTCATTGGGTCCCAGTAGGAGCAATTTTCCATTTCAATTTAGATGATCACTACATATATTTAGTTTTATAAACTCCTGAAACCTTATGACAGACATGTTTAAACTGGGCCACTTCCCAAAGACTCTGGGGACTGGTGGTTATAGGGAAATAAATTTCCAGTTTTTCTGCTGAGATTTTTGCTTTCTTTCCACCCTTCCCCACCCCCCCACCCCCAAACCCCCACGGCCCTCTTTCATTTTACAAACTAAAAGAATACTCTCTCCTTCCTAAATCTTACAATATTTATGTCCTTGTAAGCAACTCTCTAGTGCACTAAACTATTGGAGAGAGCCAAGACCTTTTTTAGTAATATATGATAATCATGAAACATTCCACAGAAAGATATTTTAACTTACATGTATACTGGAAAGAATGAAAATTTGAATTAGAATATGTTAATTCTGAGTAATAGCAATTTTCTTTAATCTACCTCACCTCTCTCCCTTAACTATTTTGAAAGAAAGCACAACTCTTAAAGTAGAGGCTGGCAAGAGATGATTTTTGTAAAGAAGTCATAAGAGATATGGTAAACATGGCCTTTTTACATAAGTTCCGTAACTTATGATGGGCTTATGTATCTGATAAATCCCCCATGAGTCAAATATATCTTAAGTCAAAAAGATATTTAATACGCCAAGCCTGCTAAACCTTATGGCTTAGCCTAGCCTACCTTACACGTGCTTGGAACGAGACAGGGTATGAGGTGAAAGGGCTGTACTCACAGGGCCTATGCTGACTGTTAAGAAGATAGTAAAACCAACCTCGAACGGATTTTGGCTTAAAACCGTAAGAGATCAACTGAATCTCACACGGCAACTAAATTCAGCTTATGTAACCACTAGCCTCTTTCTACTCTCATTGGAATACATTAATATACTAAGCCACATACCCCCAGAGCCACGATCTAAAAAGTAAAGCTCATATAAGGACACAAAATGGCCAACTGGGCTCTTCTAAGAAGTCTCCATTCCTTTCTCTACAGAGATCCTGACTATTCTTCACCCTCATTGAATGCCTTATGGCTGATTAAATAAATCTCAATAAAGGAATCAACTACTGCTTTGATAATAAACTTTCACTTTAAACTCTATGCTGGCGTGTTTTAATTGGTTCCTTCACAGTAGCCAAGAACCCACAGTGGGTGGCAAACCTCCAAGGCACATGCTTAAGAAAGCAACAGCAAAAAAAAAAAAGAAAGAAAGAAAGGTTGGAAACCCAGTACATGGTATTGGTTATATATATATATATATATATATTTTATTCATTATTTTCAGAGAGAAAGGCAGGGAGGAAGGAAGAAAGGGAGAGAAACATCAATGTATGGTTGCCTTTCATCAGCCTCTAGCCAAGGACCTGGCTGGAGACTTGGCTTGCAACCAAGTTATGTGCCCTGGCTAGGAATTGAACCAGCGACCTTTGGGTTTGCAGGGCAGCACCTTTCCACTAAGCCACCAGCCAAGTCTGTTATATCTATTTAATAGCTATTCCAATAACACTTTTAAAAATGAAATGATAGACTAGCTGCTCTTCAAATTAGTTTTATCAGAATATACTTTCTCAGTTAAAAAACTGGGAGAGCTTGGTCGTAATATTTAAAGAAATTGATAATGTATAAATTGCTAAGTGTATGGATATTTTTCACTTAATTATTCTCGGAGCAGAATGCTATATTCTAATATATTTATACACACATTTCATAAAAACATAACCCTATATCTTTTATCATATTCCCCATTCCATATAATATTGATAATTATAGTACATATTGCATTTTACCAATACAAATTTAAAAACCAACATATAAATTTATTATTATTTTTAAAGATTTTTATTCATTATTTTTTAGAGAGAAGGGAAGGGAGGGAGGAAGAAAGGGAAAGAAACATCAATGTACAATTGTCTTTCACCTGCCTCCAGCTATGGACTTGGCTGGAAACCTGGCTTGCAACCTGGGTATATGCCCTGACTGGGAGTCCAACCAGTGACCCTTAGGTCTCAGGCTGGTACTCAATCTACTGAGCCTCACCAGGCAAGGCTTATTATTATTTTTTATAATAATATTTATAATATTAAGTTTAATTAAATTTATTGACCACTTTAGTAATATTTTTGACATACTGTATTTTATGTTTATTGCTGCATTTTATTAATAATATTCCTCAACATGCAATGTAATATATTTACTTGAAAACTAAAGTCAGACATTATAGGACTAAAATAACTCTGATTGTTTTAAAATAAAACCTAATTGTATTGGGGTCATGATATAAAAACATAACAAACTTTTAAAAAGTAGTTTACTGATAGAAAGTGAGTGACATTAGGAAAATGGTAGGATACAATGTTATGTCCTAATCTCTTCACAGAAAGATTGATTTTGACAATGAAACATGGATGAGTGGGAAAGGTAAATCAACATACCAAATCAACACAAAAATCAGTTGCATTTTATACACTAACAATAAACTATCCAAAAAAGGAATTAAGAAAATAATTTCATTTACAATATTATTTAAAATAATAAAATAAGTATGTAAATGGAACCAATGAAGCAAAGAATTTATAAATTAAAAACTATTGAAGTAGACAAAAATAAATAGAAATATATCCTATGTAAACGTATTGGACAAGACTATATTATTAAAATATCTACACCACTCAAAGCAATCTGTAGGCTCGATGTAATTTCTACCTAAATCCTAATCCTAATTATATTTTCCACTTTTCACTAAAATAGGAAAAGCACTCAAAATTCACAGGAAACCATAAGAGATCACAAATAGCCCCCAAAATCTTGAGATTTTAAACTACACTTTGAGATTTTACTTTGAGATTTTAAACTACATCATACTTTGAAATTTTAAACTATATTACAAGGCTACAGTTATTAAAGCATTATGGTACAGGCATAAAGACAGGCATGTAGACCAATCCAGCAGAATTGAGAACTCAGCAATAAATCCTGACATGTATGGGCAACTAAACTTTGGCAGAGAGCCAAGAATACACTAGAAGCAGAATAGTCTCTTTAATAAATGAATGGTAATGGGAAAATATCCACATGTAGAAATTGTACCCTTAGTTCATACTATTTACAAAAATCAACTCAAAATTGATTACAGATATAAACACTAGACCTGAAACTCTAAAACCATTAGAATAAATTAGGAAAAAAATTCTTGACATGGATCTGGACAATAATTTTTTGGATATGACTCCAAAATTATATACAATGAAAGCAAAAATGGATAATTAAGAATGCATTAAATGAAAAAGCTTATATACAACACAGAAAAAATTCAATGAAGGTAAAAGATGAAGCCTATGGAACAACAAAAAAATTATAAGCTATACATGGTAGGGATTAATAACCAAACTATATAAGAAACTTCTACAACTCAATAACAAGAAATAAATGACTCATTCAACAATGGACAGAAAGTGGTAGCATTTAATGTAAAACTTAAAGAAAACTTATTGTTGTTTAAGGGTGGAGAGAATGATTATCCAGGAAGATCATACTCAAAGGACCTAAGGTAAGCAAAAATAATGTAACATTTATGAAACTCAAAGCAGATAGTAATAACTGGAGCTTAGCCATTTGGAATTATGGCATCAACTGAGGTTGGAAAAATGGGCTAGGCTCAGGTCAAATAGGCTTTTGGACTAGGTTGGGAAGTTTGTTTTTAAGGTAGGGAATGAGCATATCTAATTAAATTAATCTTAAATATTTATGAAGACTGACTATTTAAGAACACTGTTTTTACTTTAATGGGGGATGGAAAATGGTTTGGAAGAAACACAGTGGAAGAAGAGAGCCCAGGTAAAAACATAGTTGTGGCTACCCATAAAAACACAAAATTTGGTTTGGATGTTGACTTTGCTGATGACACACATAGACACACCCCAAAAGTGTGTGGAAAAGCTTTATTATTTATATAATGTGGCTTACATTTATGCCATTTCTAATAACTACTAAAAAGATGAAGCTACTCATCCAGATGCAAGTCAATTATAAATAAAATTTTAAAATTGCTGTAGTTAAATGCAATAATGAATAACACAACCATATAAATCATTATTTAACAGATTTTCTACAAGAAATTACATGTTATCCTGTTTGGTTCTGTTAATTTTTTTAGAGTTGGTCTATTTCTACCTTTGTTTATAAACACATTAAAAGGTGGAAGCCCTGGCTGGTGGCACAGTGGTTAAGGCACTGGCCTGCAAGCACAAAGGTCATAGGTTCGATTCCCCAGCCAGGGCACATAACCAGGTTGCAAACCAGGTCTCCAGTCAGGTCTGTGGCTGGAGGCAGGTGAAACGCAACCATACATTGATTCTCTCCCTCTCTGCCTCTCTCCTTTCCCCTCTTTCTAAAAATAATGAAATAAAAATCTTTAAGAAAAAGAAAAAAAAAAATGGTGGAGAACTAAAGCTGTTCTGTGGCATGGTGTATGTGAGAGTTTGCCGCCCTAACCACCTGGCTGGCCACAGGCAGATTAAGAGTCTTCCAGCCAAGACAGAGGCATAGGTAAATACTCTTCACCTCTGTGCACAACTACCACAAAAGTGACAGCTAAACTACAAACCAAACACCACCCAATTCATCAGAAAATAGTTTTATGGAAGTCCAACAATGAAAGACTTAAAGAAGTCACATTCATCCAGATGAGTGCCTTTTCTACAATAGGCCATGCTACTAAGACAGGGAATCAAAACAACTCTACCTAATACACAGAAACAAACACAGGGAGGCTGTCAAATTGAGGAGACAAAGGAAAAAAAAAAAGAAAGAAAAATGACCCAAGTGAAAAAACAGAACTCCAGGAAAATAATAAAATAATGAAATGAAATAGAGATAAGCAATCTATCAGGTGCAGAGTTCAAAACCCCAGTTATCAGAATGCTCAAAGAAAGCATTTGGTACGGCAACAACATAGGAAAGACCCAGGCAGAGATTAAGAAATGTATTAAGTGAAATAAAGAAAAATCCACAGTGAACTACAAGTGGAGGGGATGAAGCCAAGATTCAAATCAGCAATTTGGAACATAAGGAAATAAAAAGCATTCAGTCAGAACACAATAAAACAAAAGAATAAAGGGTGGGGGATAGAATAAGGAGAAACCTTTGGAACATGTCAAAATATATCAATATCTGAATTATAAGGGTGCCAAAAGGAGCAGAGGAAGAGCAAGAAATTGTAATTTTTAGAAAAAATATTGAAAGAAAACTTCCCTAATTTGATGAAGGAAAGAGACATACAAGTCCAGGAAGCACAGACAATCCCAAATAAGTTGGACCCAAAGAGAACCACACTAAAACACATCATAATTAAAATACTAAAGGTTAAAGATAGAGAAAGAACCCTAAAAGCAGCAAGAGAAAAGAAGAGAGTTACCTACAAATGTGTTCCTCTAAGACTATCAGCTGATTTCTCAAAAGGAGCTTTGCAGGCTAAGTCCCTGGCTGGTGGCATAGTGAATAAGGTGCGGGCCTGTGAACCCAAAGGTCTCTGGTTCGATTCCCCAGCCAGGGCAATATAACTAGGTTGTAATCCAGGTCTCTAGCCAGGTCTGTAGCTGGAGGCAGATGAAAGGCAACCATACATTGATGTTTCTCTCCCTCTCTTCCTCTCTCCCTCCCCTTCTCTCTGAAAAATAATAAATAAAATCTTAAAAAACAAAACAAAACATAAAACTTTGCAGGTTAGAAGAGCTGAGCAAGAAGTATTCAAAATGATGAAACAAAAGAACTTATAACCTAGGTTACTCTATTCAGCAAAGCTATCATTTAGAATGGAAGGGCAGATAGAGTACTTCCAAGACAAGGTAAAACTAAAGGAGTTCATCATCACCAAATGATTATTATATAAAATGTTAAAGGGAACTGTAAAAGAAAAAGAAAATCAAAACTATAAACATTAAGATGGCAAAACATGCACAACTATCAACAACTGAATCTAAAAACAAGCTAAGCCAACAAGCAGAACAGGAACAGAATCACAGGTATGGAGATCATTTGGAGGGTTATCAGTTGGGAGGGGGGAGGGGGACAATGGGCAAAAATGTACAAGGATTAAGAAGTACAAATTGGTACAAAATAGGGGGATGTTAAGAATAATATAAAAAATAGAGAAGCCAAAGAACTTATATGCATGACCCATAGACCTGAACTAAGGGAGGAGATTGCTGGAGGGATGAAGGTACTGGGTGGAGGGAGCAAAGGGGGAAAATTTGGAACAAATATAGTAGCAAAATCAGTAACATATATTTCAAAAGAAGGAGGATTGGAGAATTATTTTAAGCAGTCAAAAAGGAAAAGCTAATTTAAACCCTAAACATAACACTTACCATACAATGTGAAGTAATCTTATCTAATAAAGATTGATCTATTTTAACTAGTCATGTAAAAGTAAGAAATAATAATGGTTTAGTTATATTTATAATTTCTCAGGGAGAAAGTATAAATCTTGCTTCTTCTGCTTCTTTGTGTGTGTGTGTATATATGTGTGTGTGTGTTTTAATAGAAGAGTCATGATTTTAATTGCATTTTATTCCCTCTATTTTAAGGCACATTAAGTATTAATATTGACATTCAATGAGTTTTCCTAAAGGCTATTGGAGTTGGCTTATGAGACTTTGTAAATAATTATGCTAAGTGTTGGGCTCTCTAATGATCCTCAAATATTTCCAAACCCTAATCACTATTATTTGTGTATGTGTAAGCTTAAATTGCAATGGAGACTTTGAAAATATGATTAAGTTTAAAAACTATGATAAAAAGAGAGTAGCCCTAGATAGCCAGGTGGGTCCAATTTAATGATATAAGTCCTTAAAAGTGGAGAATCTTTTTCATCCATTAGCAGTGATGAGGTAGTTTCTCAATCCACTGAGATATTGCATCCTGGCAATTATTTTCAATCTGGCTCAAATAAGCTCATAAATATTATCTACAGGTTTAGATGTTTCTTAGATTCTACATTTACTTGGGTTAGTGTGGCAGGATTCCAAAGAAGCCCACCCAGAACCACCCTGAAAACCTGAATCCAGTTCTAGGTACCAGCAGTGGTCCATTGTGACCCTCCAGCTCTTCAGTTTTTACTGGGTAAACTTGGGTAAGTTTTTCTTAGAATTCTGGACCTCTCTGTTTTAAGGTAAGAGGCCCCGACTCTATTGGAGCTGTTTTCTTTTTAAGTAGAAATCCTTGCAGTGGAACTAAAATTTAAGAGTTGAGATAATCTAGGCTAATCATAAAAGTTAAGATAACTCAGAGACTGGAGGGAGACAAAAAGGGTGGCTGTTTTCTTATTTGAGCTTTTTAATTAAAATTGCTTACTAAGGGTCTGAACAAAACCTTTTGCTGGATAAATGAAAGCGATAACTCATTCAGCTCTGATGATAAGTGACATTTTCTTCTTCCAGCTCAAACTTAGGGTATTCTTGGTTGACTAAGAATTTATGTGAAGGTGTCAGAAGGTAAATAAAACCAAACTAACATGGGAATTCATGCCTGTAAGCCCCAAAAGTCTCATACCTGTCTCCATTAATATTCCTTTAATTACAATGAATAGAAAGCCTCTACCTGCAAGTACTTTTCAGAAATGGGAAGTTTTAACTAGAAGTGATATTAACTTAAAGGGGCCAAAATGGAGCCCTTTTGATACTTAAATTATTTTTTTTGTAACCACAGCTAGAAAAATACGGTTTTAAAATCAAACTGAATAAAGGAACTAGTAAAAATGAACAATGGACATGAGCAACATGTGGGATTGACTATGGAAGAGGGGATGGGGGAGGTGGGGCGGGGGTGGTGGGGCAGGGCAGGGCAGTGGGGGAAAAATGGGACAACTGTAATAGAACAATAATAAATTAATTAAAAAAATTAAACTGAACAAATGGGAAGTATATCTTGATCAGAAATTAGAAGCTTCTAAGAAAAGCACAGATAATTTTTTTTTCTCTCTACAAGAAGTTAGTAAACAATTTAGATACTGTCTCTAAACTAAGGAAAGCTTCTGAAGCTAATCAATGACAACACCCCACTTATTTTTCCACCCTTTCTGCTGTGCCTTTTACTTTGTTGTCCAGACTTATTCTTTTTTCCTCCTCCCCCTTCTCTCTTTTTCACACTTCTCTCACCACAGCTACCTACTAACCTAGGGACACTCAGAATAAAAAATCAGACCAGGATATTAGAAAAAAAAAAAAAATTCTGGCATTTCTCTTTGGAGAAAAGCCACTTTAAGGCAGAGGGGAACCAGCTATTGCCTATGTTCCTGGGACTAGAATCTATCTAAATATTTTCTCAACACTCTCCAGGATGTTGATGAGTTTGCAAAGCAATTTAACTGTTAGGGCATATGACCTTAGCTATTCTGACCTATTCCAACTAAATACCTACTGGTTTCTGAGAGCAAAGCAAAAAAGTTACTAAATAAGTTTTGTTAGAAAGCTTCTTAGATGATTGTGTGTGTGTGTGTGTGTGTGTGTGTGTGTGTGTGTTTGTGTAGAAACCCAGGTTCCCTTAAGAACAGTTAAAGAAAACTAAAATAGAATTTAGAATAAACAAAAACAAACAAACAAAAAACAGTTGTGAAACTACTAATACTTTAGGAAAAAGTTAAATTATCATAAGAGGGAAAATTAATAAGGCCCTTGTAAGATACTGGGGCTACTATATCTGTTCTTAACCTGACTTAGATAAGTTGCCTTCGTCCCTGGAACATAGCTTCTGTACACATAGTAGAGATATCTAAACAACCAATAGCTGTTTATTAATCAGAACCTGTTAAGCAATAGCTATTTATTAATCAGAAGCTATTATAAAATCTGTCCCAATTCACCTGATAGGGCAATATTTTCTTGAAACCAAAGATGCCCACATCTCCTTTTACTAAAAGGGAAAAATGCATTTAGACCTTAATAAATCAGATACTGAACCAGTGAGGAAAATAATGGTCTTCAAGGAACAGCTACAAGTGGAAACAAATCTTGAGACTTACTAAACGTTTTTGTTATAGGATGTTGCAATGCAGTTTGGGCCTTTTCAGTCAACAGTGTCCTTGATGTATGAGCTCGAATTGAACCCACAACTCATGATTACTTTTCAAAAGAGGGGCGGGGGGTTTATCATTTTCTGTAGGTGCCCATGTAATTCTCTTATCCTTCCAGTAAAGAAACCCAGGAAAAGATGGGGAATGGTAGATAGTCTCATAGATATAAATAAAATAGTTATTCTCAGACATTCTGTGATTCCAAATCCACATACCCCATGATAAGCTATTTTTGTAGAACACCAATATTTTCCGGTAATGCAGTGCCTTTTTTTAGCATTCCTAAAAACAAACAAATAAGCAAACACAGGAAAGACATCTTTGTTTTTACCTGGGAATAACACTACTTGGGCAGTAATGTCCTAGGGGATATACAGAGAGTCCCAACTCTTTCTTTCAGATACTAAAAGCTGATTTGAATAATGTTGAATTTCCAAGAGATTCCACTCTAATCCAATCTGAAGATGATTTTTTTTTTTTTTTTAATGCTCTAGGACTTATTAAACTCTCAAGAGAACCCAATTTACCTATTGCAATAGAAGCCATGAAGGGGACATAGGGTCTCAAATGACAGGCTTCAATTCTCCTTACCCCAAGTAAAAATACCTTGGTTATCTAATATCTAAAGATGTAATATTAATGAATCCTGAAAGACTCAGAGGAATAATGTTTTTCTCTCTTCTAAGAACAAACAATTAAAAATTGATTAAGAAAAGCCCTTGCTAGTGTAGCTCAGTGAATAGGTGCCGGCCTGTGAACCCAAAAGTTGTTGGTTCAATTCCCAGCCAGGGCACCTAACCAGGTTGCAAGCCAGGTCTCCATCCAGGTTAGTAGTAGAAGGCAGGTGAAAGACAACCATGTTTCTCTCCCTTTCTTCCTCCCTCCCTGTCCTTCTCTCTAAAAATAACAAATAAAATATTTTAAAAAATTGCCCTGCCTGGTGGCTCCGTAGATAAGGTGCTGACCTGCAAACCCAAAGGTTGCTGGTTCAATTCCCCAACCAGGACACATAACCAGGTTGCAAGCCAGGTCTCCAGGAAGGTCCATAGCTGGAGGCAGGTGAAGAGTAACCATATACTGATGTCTCTGCCTTCTCCTTTCCCCACTCTCTAAGAATAATAAATAATATCTTTTTTTAATAAATAAAAAGAAAGTTTAAAAAATATTTTTAAAAATTGATTAAGAAAAGCTTTAAAGAGTTTATGGGTTTCACCACATTCCAAAATTTTTAATAATGGTCCAGCCTTTATATGCCCTGTTAAAAGAAACCTGATCAAATTTAATGCAATCCCAAAAGAAAACAAGCTTTAAAATCTCTATATAAAGATTTATGTAAAGCTCCTCCCCTGGAACTCCTTAATTACAAACTTGAGAACTTTTAATAGAAGAAAACAAAAGTGCTGTAGAAGCTTTAACTAAGAAGCATAGAGATAATTATAAACCTATAGGATATTGCAGTTAGCGACTAGACTCTGTAGTCAGACAGCTCCCTGCCTGACAGCCATCTTCGCTATAGGCATGGTATGTAAGCAATCAGGAGAGATAGTTATGGTCTCTCCTTTATTGATGTTCCCCATTCTGTTGAATCTCCACTGAACTCTCATCATGCTCAACACTTCTGTTAGCTAACTGGCTTCTTAAGAACTACTCTTGCTTTGTGCAATTAATATAACTTTAACTCACTATAACAGTCTTAACTCAGGAATGTTTCTACCTTCATTGCAGGATGAACACATCCATGATTGTGTGTTTTGCTTACTAACTTCCTACGTGTTTCTAAGAATGATTTACAGAAAATTCCTATTGATAGTGCTGACTTAATTTGATTTACAGATAGATCTTATCTGAAAGATAAACAGAGATATTACTAAATTGGATGTGCAATAACTTTCCAAGTGGACACAATTCAAGGCTCTTATATATAATTTACCTGAATAAAGTCTGCCCAACAAGCTGAATTCATTGATTTAACTTGGGATTGTCAATTGGCCAAAGAATAAGTAGCGAATACTTACACTGATAGTAGCTATGTCTGTAGTATAGCTGATGGCTTTGGAATGCTGTAGAAGCAGTGAGGCTTCTTAACTTGTTCAGAGAAACTCATAGACAATGGAAAACAAGTTGCAAAATTATTAGATGTCACACAACAACTGAAACAATTAGCAAGTATCAAAATTCTAGGACCTTCTAAAGTTGCCACTTTGGAAGCCAAAGGAAATAATTTAGTTGATGCTGTAGCTAGACAGGCAGCATTAAATAGCCAAACTATTCAAATCTGACTATGCTCCTTGCTTCTTATGAAGTAAATGAAAGAGTATCTTTCAAAGTTCAATTGGGTGGCTGCAAAAGAAGAAACTGGATGTGGCAAAAAAATATAAGATATCTTTGACTTGTGCCAACAAATAAGGCTTGGAAGCAATCACAAACAAATCTTACCTTCAGGAACTCAACTACTATCCTTTAACATGTATATAGGCTAATACATTGGGGCTCTGAAGAGATAATTTCTGGAAGTAAATAATATTACTGAAACCATCTCCTACCATAGCTTATAATGTGTATAGCAGATATTTTATCTGTCTAAAATAAAACACTAGAAAATCACTCCATGGATCATTAGGACATTTTCCACTTTCTTTTAGGTCCATTTAATGTATGATAATTATGTTTTATCCAAATGCCACCATTTGAAGGACAAAAATGTTAGTTTTTATTTCTATAGTTTCTAACTGGGTCAAAACATTCCTTTGCAGAAGAGTAACATCCTTAATGGTAGGTAAGTTATTACTGGAAAAAAATCACTGGAGAAATCCTTCTGAGTTACATAATGACCCAGGGACCCACTTCATTGGGTATTTAATGCAACTCTTCTGTAATATTTGGTCTATGGGATAGCATTTTTATTGTGCTTGTAAGCCCAGTTCTCTGGATTGATGAAATGTAAAAATGGTACAATTAAAAATCAACTAAATAAGTTTTCAGAAGCTTTTAATCTCCCTTGGCCAAAAACTCTCTCTATAGTGCCCTTTAGCCTGAGATTTACTCCTTTTGGTAAACTTTCTCTTCATAAAATGGTCACCTTTCTCCCTGGGCATCTAGATAAAGGGACCTATGAACCAAATTAAATGGAAGAAGTTTTTCTTTATAAGTTGATTGTTTCTGAATGAGTAAAAAAATAAAACTAAGAAAAATAAGGAAAGTTCTGTAAGATTATTGGAAAAAATCCCGAGGAAGAAAGAAATTGTATGTATAAATGCTAGAACCTAATTTTAGGTTCATGCTTACTCCTTAATTCAGATGAAAGCTGAAGTCTCTAACAAATAAATAAATAAATAACCCTCTATAGCTGTTGTCCTCTGAAAAATTTTGGATGGTAATTATCATTTGCACCATTGTGTTCTTACAGTCTTGTTTCCAAATAAACCTTAAAGTTATAGCTTTCAATTGCATAACTAGAAGAAATCAGATTAATAATGAGTGACATTTATGTGTTTCCAATAGGAAGACAAGCTATATTAAAATAATAATGATAGTAAAATAATAATAATACAACAACAGTAAATGGAAACTCATCTCATAATCAGATTATGAAAACTGAAGAGGTGTATGGTATGCCTTCAAACTATAAGTAAATGTTATATTTAGATGGAAAAATCAGAAAAGTGATTCAGACAGGAAATCTTGAATCATGATAGTTTATATGTATAGATTAGAAATAATCCAGAATGCTTTTCATAATGAAGACTTAACTGCCTCCATTTCCTTATGTTTCTTTTTTTCTTTTCAAGAAAACTTCTGTCATGACTTCCATCCCATCCAAGGTTACGGTCTTAGGCTATCACCATGGTCCATCATTCAGCAAGACAAACACTGACACCAAGACATCTTAGAAATGAGCCTTCCTTGCACCCTGGGACCATATTATCTAACATAAAGGTTGGTCATAAATCAATCCAAATGATACATTTATGACCAAAAGTGTGGACAAAAAAGGGTCACATGCTAAACCTGATAAGCTCAGGAGAGGCCTACATAGCAGGCCTGACAAGCTCACAGACCTGAAGTAATCACATAGGATGGACTGAAATGAAAACTTCTTAACTAAAAGCAGGTCATGGTGGGTAGTCATGTACCAGGCTGGTACCTTCCTTGACAAAGATCAATCTTTAACTGAGCCCATCTATTGTCCTTTTCACCTATAATAACATATCTTTGGAATGTCAGAATAATCCCCTTTTTTCAGACCCCTCAGAGTATGATCTCCTACCAGAGCATAGGCACATGAACCCTGTCATTGTTATTTGTTGCCCAAATACCATCTCCATGTGCTGTCACTTCATTTTACTCTTTATCCAATCCCAGACACTTGCCTGCTTTGCTTTCTCCAGCTTTCTTAATCTACCGCCAATAAATTTCATGCCTTAACTAGGTAGCTCCGTTGGTTACAGCACCATCCCAATATGCCAACATTGTAGGTTTGATCCCTGATCAGGACACATACAAGAATCAACAGATGAATGCATAAATAAGTGGAACAACAAGTCAACATCTCTTTTTCTCTTGTCTCTGTCTCTCCTTCCCTTTCTCTGTTTCTCTAAAATCAATCAATAAATATTAAAAATAAATTTCATGTAACGCTCCTTATGCTTCCTTCTTTGATTATAATGTATAAAATTAACTGCAAAACTGCCATTCTCTGGAACATTTTCCCAATCTGTTGAGATTACACTTCCCAGCAATTACTGTTATTTTGGCTAATATAAACTCATAAACATATTCTACATGTTTGGAAATGTTTTTATGTAGACATGCTTGAAAACTTTTCCAAAGCCATTTCCATATTTTCAGTTATTTGTTATAACAATACCCACTTTATGTTACTAAAACTGTACTAGCATGCTTTAGCTATCATAGATTGCTATGTATGGTGTCAGACTTATTGGGATGGTAACTACATAAGTTATATTAATATCTAATTTCCATGCTATATACCTGAAACTAATATCATATTGTATGTCAGCTATAGCTGAAAAAAAAAAAATTAAAAAAAAGGAGGGAGAGAGAGAAGTGGTGATTTAAGGCAGCTCAGAATGATGCTACATTTCTTGTTTAGCAGCTGGAGGAAAGTGGTCATAGTCTAAGAAATGCTGAAGGCCTTTTGAAAATGGAAACTGTAAGAAAGCTTTTCCATCCCCCACCCCCACCCCTGCTGGGATACTCCCCCTGGAATTTCCCCTAAGAAAAAGCAGGCTTGCCTGCAATGACACTATGAGTTTAGCCCAGTGGCTCCATGGCAGAGAATTCTACTAAACACCTGTCAGACAACAAATTTGTGTAATTTTAAGCCACTAAGTTTGTATTAAAAATTTGCTAGGGTGTCAGTAGAAAACTAATATACTAGGTAAGAGTAAGATTAAAAATAATTATACTTTTCTATGATTTCTTTGCTCTTATTTTAAAAAAGGAAACAGTGGAGTACATATTTATTTATTTAAAAGTTTTTTTTTATTTATTATTTTTAGAGAGAGGGGAGAGAAGAGAGGCAGAGAGGGAGAGAGGGAGAGAAACATCAATGTATGGTTGCATTTCACCTGCCTCCAGCTATGGACCTGGCTGGAGACCTGGCTTGCAGCCTGGTTATGTGCCTTGGCTGGGAATCAAACTAGTGACCTTTAGGTTCGCAGACCAGCACCTACCACTGTGCCACCAGCCAGGGCTGGAGTACATATTTAAATATGTACCCACATTTAATGGGTGTGAAGAATATGTTTATAAACAAACACTATTTTAAATTGAGTTAATGATTTCTTTTTTGAAGTTTTCCAAATATTGAAATAGGCAAAATAAAACCATAAGAAGACCTATGCATTTTGTAAATTCAGTTTCACTAAAGCCTTTAACAATGTAGTGCATGTTAATATTTTCTTAGCAAGAGGATATCTCTTGGTCTTCTATAAACTAAATTTCAAGTTCAAGAATCATTAACACAAAGTTAAAATCCCATCAATTGCCATTGAAACCTACTTTACTTTGATACTTTTTTCTGTCCTTATGTCTTTTAACCTAAGGATAAAAATCCTTTCAAAGTGAGAAACAAGAATCATTTACTTGAGATCAAAAGCCATAGTTATCTGGGAAGCACTGATTCAAGCAGAGGCCCAAATAGTCTTCTGACTGGAAGCAACTACAAAGGGTATTTATGGGGAAGAGAAGAGGAATAAATACATCAACAGAACAAAGGCATTTCCATTGGTGCTGAAAACATAACATTGATATGCTAATTCTAAAGAATGTTTTGTAGTCATCTGTCTGGTAGTTATCACATCTGCTTTCCTATTGTCCTTGCAAAGAGTTCTTTGGCACACACAATGGCCCAGGCCAGGTTAATATGCCCTGTGTTAACATTCTGAAGTTTGAGGTGGAGATATACCCATTTCTCTAGGATGTCAGCTCTGGTTCCATTTTAAAATTGCTCTGTTTATTATTTGCTTGCATTTCTAAACTCCAGGTACATGCTTTTATATAGTAAGAGCTTCTTTTTATATCTGGAAACTTTCTTTACGTAAGTCTAAGACAGGAAAACAACATTTTATTTGCTGACTCTGTGATGAATACAGTACACCAAGAAGATTGATTCAAACAATCCTCCCAGAAGAAATACACTCTTTCCTTTATCCTTTACTCACAAATTACTGGCTGTAATTATTTTTAGCATCTTTATTGTTTTTTTCCTCTTTGTGCTTTTTCTCCTGGTCTAAAATATTTGTTACTTATCATTTGATTAAAATGTACTTAGTTTAACATAAAATCAAACTTTTAAAAGTACTTCCACTTATTCAACATACGAGGTCTGTCCAGAAAAAGTCCAGCCATTGTTAACATAACAAGAACAGTTTGCCCTATGTCAATATAACCTGGCAGCAAGGAGAGTGGATTGGAATGCACATGTGTGAACAATGATGACTCCACTGTACTTGTCATTGGGGCGGTAGATGTCATTGAGTGAGCAAGTGTACTGTGGCCATCACATTCAAAATTGCTGAGGGAGTAGAGAAATGAATCTGCATCAAATTCTGTGTTATGCTTGAACATCCCTCCAAGGAAACTGTTCAAATAATTCAGAAAGTTGCACTATGGGCAACTGGTGATTGCCACCTTCATCACAACAACATAACTGCTCATGCATCATGTCTCATGCAGAGTTTTATGGCAAAACATCAAAACACAGAGGTGACTCAGCCCGCTACAGCCCAGATTAAGCACCCTGAGACTCTGCCTTTTCAACAAACTAAAATCACCTTTGAAAGTGAAGTGATTTCAGACCATTGGTGAGAGTCAGGAAAATACAACGGGGCAGCTAATGGTGATTGGGAGAACTATCTGAGGTCCCAAGGTGCCTACCTTAAAGGTGCCATTGTCTTATGTACAATGTTTCTTGTATCTTGTATCTTCTTCAATAAGAATCTCTATTTTTCATATTATAAACTAGATACCTTCTGGAAGACCCTCACATATTCAATGAACTGCTGTATGTAAGGTTTTGCTGTAGGTACTGTGAACAAACAGATACCTCATGAAAAAAAGGGCAAAAACCCCTTCCATTGTAGAACATACATCTTAGTAAGTGGAAATAGATGAAAAAAATAATACATAAGTGAAACATTTATTTAAGATTGGATGAGAGCTATAGAGGAAATGAAGTATGGAGAATGACTATGGAATGCTGGTGGGAGGAGGGATTAGAATTCTCATTATGGTGATAAATAAAATCCCCACTGAGGCAGTAACATCTGAGCAAAAAGTGAGAGAGATGAGGAAGAGATGTAGGTAGATCTTGAAGAGCATCATAAGGAGAGAAAGCACAGGCAACTGAAGACCCTGAGGAGTTTGTGATGTGAATTTGTGTGGAGACTTGCTGGAACATCAAAGAGCTCAAGTGGCTCAAGCAGATAGAGGTGAGATGAGTGGCAAGAGCCGTTGGTGACTCATCGCAAAAGTTACACAACTGAAGCCTTGGGGACTCTCACTTTTTGAGCTTTTCCAACATCACAAGGGACGCTGAAAACTCTCCTCAGTGTTTTATGATCTATGATGTTTCTGCAATGTGTTGCCTTTTGAAAAATTAGTAAAGTGTGATTTCTAATCTTGTTCTAAAGAGATATACTTCCTTTTGTGTCTAAGTTTGTATTTGTAATTGACTATACTAATACTTAAAGAAAATATTTAGTTTCAACAAAACCTGAAAAATCCTGTTCTAGGAGGTCATAAGCAAGAAATGGGGAAGGATGTGGGTGGTGGAAGGTTGATATGAAAAAGAGGAAGGACTCACTTTTAAATGCTCTGCTTTATGCATCATATACTGGCTAATGAGTTCTGTCTCCGTTCAATCAGAAGAAAATGATAAAATGGCAATGTTGGTAAGCATGGTGCCATGCAAAATAAGGGAGCAGATAGGCTTTTTTATTTCAACTTGGAATTAGAAAATTTAATCTCTTATTCACAGAATCTTCTAAATCCTTTCAAGAAGTTGATAGGAATATGAGCAAAACCAATTTAGTCAACCTGGCACTGAGGATACAATGAGAACAATACATGGTGCTGATTGCAAGGCAGAGAGTCAGCAAACCCAAATCTAAAGCCAATAGAAGAATCAAAAAAAGTGTATAATGCTTTTTATGTATGTGTTTCTTTTCTTAAACAGTCAGCAAGCAGCTGTTTTATTATACACAAAGAGGCCGGGTCCCACATTTGAGAAGAGAATCAGCAAAAATAAATTTCAGTTGATTTTCCTAAGTACACACATATCAAACGTTCTGCCTTATAAAATGAAATGTAGTGGAATGCAAAAATGATACATAACTTCCGGGATTTGGTCAGTTTATCTTCTGAGGTTTTCAAATATGCTTTCATTTGCTTTAAATCCTATTTACTTCACTTGATTAAAAATGAGGCTGTAAATGGAGTAGGAAATGTATAACCTGACAACTGATACTGACTGTGACTATTCTGCGATTTTCAGTGTTATCAAATACAAGAAGGAATATTGTCAGCAACTCAGTTTAACATCTGTGATATCAATGATGATTAAAATCTCTTCCCATTTCTGAGAGAAATAGTATAGAACAAACTACAGTTTCTGGATTTTATATTATGTGAGAAACTGAATATTCTGTCTCTCTACATATACATTTTTTCATCTTTAATGTAAAATATAAGATTTGAAATCAATTAATCTTTATAAAACATAAGTATAAAGTAGAATCTGACTTTCTGAAAAGTCTAAAATTATTTCAAAATAAAAAAAGTTAAAATATGTATTGAGGCCCTGGCTGGCAGCACAGTGGTTAAAGCGCCAGCCTGCGAACCCAAAGGTCGCAGGTTCGATTCCCCAGCCAGGACACATAACCAGGTTGCAAACCAGGTCTCCAGTCAAGTCTGTGGCTGGAGGCAGGTGAAATGCAACCATACATTGATGTCTTTCTCCCTCTCTGCTTCTCTCCCTTCCCCTCTTTCTAAAAATAATGAAATAAAAAATATTAAAAAAAAAGTTCAAAAGGGTTTATGTTTAAAAAAATGTATTGAACTAAATAAATATTGACAAGGTTTGCTCTTTTTATAAATTTTGGAACAATTTAAAATAGCAAAGTGATTTGCACTATTGTTATTGGTCTATAGATATTTAAGTCTTTCTTATTTTTATTTTAATAATTCATATGTCTATATAGAAATTTTGCCTTTATTGGGTTTGCCAAAAAGTTAGTTTAGTTTTTTTCATACAATGGCTTCAGTAGTGCTTAGCTGTCTTTCACTTAATTTGAAAACATTTTGTTAACTTGTATTGTGACAGCTGTCATATCAGCATTCACTTTAAAAATCAAAATTGGTGAATTTTTGTGCAACTATTTTAATATTGAAGATGCAAGGAGATATGCAACATTTTCTGTATCTTATGCTTCATTTTTTCAAGAAAGCTAAAAACAATTGAAACACAAAAAAGATGTGCGTGGTGTGTGGAGAAGGTGTTGCGACTGATTGAACATGTCTAAAGTGGTTTGCAATGTTTTTTGGTACTATTGACATTTTGGCCAAATAATTCTTTGCTGTGGGGCTGTCTTATGCATCAGAAGATGTTTAGCAACACCCTAGCCTACTAGAATACAATAGTTGGAAATAGCTGATATAATCAAAATATCTAAATAATAAAGTTATTGATGAAATTTAAAAATGTGTCTTTTACCTTATGGAATAAACTAAAAGAACATTTTGGAAAACCCAATCAATATTTAAATCTGGTCTGATACATTTGAAATGAATATGAGTTATTATTTTACTTCAATGGAAATGAGACATAAATTTTCCTCAGAGAGTTGAATTCAGCCTTCAGATCTTTAAGCTAAAATATTAAACATAGTAAGAATTAAATAAAGGTAAACAACAAATAACATCAATGAAAAATATAATAAAATATTGTGCCTGTTCATTCACTATCTGAATGAACATTCATTTAATTTGACTGTCATTGAAACATAGTCATGTGTGTGTGTTTTTAAAGTGGCCATGAAAGAGCTATCTTTTTACCCAGAGGAAATTGTGTTATGGTTACAGTATGCTGTATTTCTTTTTCTTTTCTTTTCTTTTCTTTTTTTTTTTTAAGGAGTATGAGGAAGAGAATCTCAAGTAATATATTGATTAAAAATTAGTAACTTTGTAATAGGACTATCCAGCATGTCAGTAGGTAGGGAATAATTTTTTAAAAAATAATCAGTATAATCAGTATTTAGTGTTTCACTGGGAAAAAACCGCCTTAACTCTATATACTCAGCATAGATTTCAAATGCTGCTCCCTGCTGACTACAAGGGTATATGCCAAAGAGTGTGGGGTGAATATTAATCTGACTAACTTCTGAAAAAAGCTGGGAAACCAACAGTCTCTAATAAAGTCTTTGTTCTTAATAAAAGCATGTTGAATGAAATAAATGATTTCATAGAAAAAACCTATAATCATGAATGCTTAATATTTGCATTAAAGTTATTAATTTCAGAATATATCTTTAAATAAGTCTACTACAAAAGAAAGTTATTGAACCTTTCTGAATTGAGCAAATGAAAACAAAACAATTAAGTGAAGGGTCAAATACACTTTAAGCAGTGAAATATATATATATATATATATATATATATATATATATATATGTGTGTGTGCGTGTGTGTATAAATAAAAATTTTAACCTAGTATGGGCAGTGACAAATGCTAGTTTTCTATTTAACTCTGTGAAACACAGATTTGTCAACCTTTTTGTCCATGGGTGCATGATTTACTAATTTGACATTGAGATTTATTTGTTTCAAATGAGATCAGACAGCAGTAATGATAATTATTGCAAATTATTATAACCTTGCATGTTAATAAATAAGCATTCTATTATTCCAACTTGTGACCACTCAAATCTAAAGAAATTAGTTGTAGATAGATAAAACCAAGGACTCAGAAAGCAAAGACTCTGTCTCTTACTATAAGCCTTTGAATTGGTACCCTATTTCAAGTAATTTTTATTAGAAATTTAAATTGGGTTAATTGTTTTAAGTATATAACTAAGAGAAATTGCTACTACACTATATATATGTGTGTGTGTGTGTGTGTGTGTGTGTGTGTGTGTGTGTGTGTGTGTATAGATATATATATATTTTAGAGAGAGGAAGCCAAAGAAAGGGAGAGAAAAAGAGAGAAAGGGAGAGTCAAAGACATAGATGTGGGGAGAAACATCATCATTTGCCTCCTACACTTACCCTGACTAAGAATTGAATGAACCTGCAACCTAAGCATGCGTCCTGACCAGAGATCAAACCTACCTTTTGGTGTGCAGGACAACAACGCTCCAACAAACTAAGCTACCTGTCCAGGGTTACAACATTGTCAATTTGAGAATTTTATAATCTTTGTGGGCTCAATCACTAATATAAACTGCTATATTTCTGTCAGACTGTTAAAAATATGTGATTTTACTTATTCCTAGGTGCATATAAAAAAATGACATCTACTTCTCAAATTGCATTTAGTTTGAATTAAACCCTTCATGTTTATGGAAACAGTCTGAGCACCATGGCCAGAGGCCAATTTTCTCTGTGACATTTTAAATCATGTATAGGTTATGCAAATAGGATAGATTGAAGAGGTAGGGCATGTTTTAGTAAGTGCAGTTGAAGAGTATTTGTACTCTACGAAATAACTTTGAAAACTATTTGGTCAACTTTGATTAATATACTTTGTCCCAAGCAAAATCTAAGGATATGAGACACTCTATTAAAGAGGCATGACAAAAACCAGCAAAATAAAAATAATTATATTAATAAAAACATATGTTTAGGTTCTTCTTTTGGCAGATGAAGTTTATACTAATAAAGTGAAGGCGCTTAAGTCAGACTATTTCAACTTGCCTCCCTTTTCTGTCACTTGCTGGCTGTTACAATCACCTCACTGTACCTTAGTATCCCCAGCTACAGCAGAGGGAGAATTTTATCCCTATTTAACTGAGATGAGGTGAGGACTCGTTGAATTAAGGAGCAAATCCGTGCTGCTTGCAATGTGCTTTGATTGCCAGGGCCTGTCAACAAACTCTTACCAATTTCAAATTAGGTCTGTAAAGAATTTTAGACTAAGCAGTGGATAGTTTACTAGGAATTTTTGTATATGTATATTTACTAGGAATTTTTAGTGCTACTTCATAGTTATTGACTGTAGTAACAATTTTAAAATATGAGGGGCCCCAGAAAACAGAATTTGTTTTTTAAAATTATGTATTTATTCTTACATGTTTAAACTTCAATCACCTTCAAAGTACCCTCTCCATTTGATGCAATACACACCTATCAAGGCATTTTCTCCACTGCTCAAAGCAGTTTTAAACTCATTGATTTTGATGCCTTTAGTGCTTCTTTTTTCTGTTTCACCTCTTCACATCAGCAAAATGTTTCCCTTTGAGGACTTTTTTCATAGAGGAATCAAAAAATGTAGCTCAAGGTGAGATTGGATACATAGGGAGGGTGGGGCACAACAGTCACACCATTTTTGTTCAAAAACTGATGAACCAGTATGCTGTGGGCAGGTGAGATCATAAATCATCCATCATGAAATGGACAAATGCATTGAGTCACCACCAAAATTCACCAAAGTTCAACATAGCCTCTCAAAATAACGCCAGTTGGTCCACTGATACAGATGGGTTCCTAGAATGCCCATCTAGTGAGGGAAGCCTGTACTGCAGGAGGTCTGCCCTCCCGAAGATAATTCTGTTTTTGTGGGTAGGGGTGGGGGAATATCCCCTTCATAGGCTTATATATTTTTATTAATTAATGTTTTTGTATTTTACAAAACTACATTATGATGTATTACATATTTATTTTCATTACAATAGCAACAAAAACAAAATGTTCTTCACCTGAAAATTTGTGAGGTACTGCTATAAAATTAGTAGAAAATTATAGCCATGTAGTAAGTGCTTAGTAAGTGCTAAAAGAATAAAATTCACCCATGTTACTGACACCTTTGTTATAAGTAAGCAACCAAGGAGACTGTATCCTCATACCACCCCCACCCTCCCACACAATATGTTCTTCATGGTGCCCAACAAGGTTAAATATCCTTACTGAAACTCTCTCTTTCTTATCTTTCAAATAATTACTCATCTTTTGTTAATTTCTATAAGTCCTTGATATTACAAAGCTGTTAAAACAGAGCAGCAAAGAAAGTCCCTCTGAATCCTCAGCACTTTTAGAGGTGATAATTCAATTATAGAAACCTTAAGTTCTGTTGTGGAGCTCATAATTTTTTCTTAATTATGGCTTTTCTATATTTTTAAAGTAACATATGCTCATAAAGTTGAAATGATATAGAAGTTTGTAAAGAAGTAAATAATAACACTCAACTCACCCAATCCCATGCCTATCATTGTTAGTAATTTAGAATCAATTCTTTCAGTTATTTAGCTGAGCATTTAGAAGCATCCATAGTTGTTTTTGGTTTTTATTTAATAAAAGAAATCCTATAATACATATTTAGTGCAATAATTATCTTGTAGAAAAACTAAATATATCAGGGACTCAAATAATTAAATAAAGGAAATATTCTTGGCACAGTTTCTAGTAAAGAATTTGCATTTGGTATTGTGATTTCTTATTTTACTAGTATGATCATTATTAAAATTATAATCACCATTGTTGTTTTAATTATAGATATCTCAGATACATAAACATACTTGCACTTTTACTCTTCTACCAAAAGTCCCTGATTCATGCATAATTATCTACCTCAGAAATAATTTAAATGTGTATCAATATAACAGACAACATAGTTTTGCACACTTGATTATTTTTCTTGTGTAGACTGTTCATATCTATTGATCATATTTTTAGTCTATTTTTAAATCTTTTCTCTGTCATTCCTTTATCCTCTCTTTCTCTCTCTCTCCTTCCCTCCCTCCCTTTCCATCTCTTCTTTATTTTTCCCCCTTTGTGTGTATCATAAGTAAGGTGTGAGAAAGCCATACTTTTTAGTTTATTTTCACTGATTCATTAGATAAAAAATTTAAGATAAGAATTTTATAATGTATGGAACAAGTTCACCACAGTGATTGATCTTAACATTATAAAAGGTATATTTTGCCTGCAGGCAATATGCAATAGGAAATACACACCACAGTCTAGGCAATGTTCTTACTAAAATTAAACTTATGTCTAATGAAGTCTTTAAATTTAATTATCAGTTATTTGTAAGCAAAAGGAAAAGATGAACATATTAAACAGGGATGAGCCCTGGCTGGTGGTATGGTGGATAAGGCACTGGCCTGCGAACCCAAAGGTCACTGGTTCGATTCCCAGCCAGGGCACATAACCAGTTTGCAAGCCAGGTCTCCCTCCAGGTCCATAGCTGGAGGAAGGTAAAAGGCAACCATACATTGATGTCTCTCACCCTCTGCCTGTCTCCCTTCCCTTCTCTCTAAAAACAATAAATAAAATCTTAAAACAAAACAAAACAAAACAAAAAAAACAGGGATGCATGACGTAAAATCCAAAATCAGGAAAGTCTATGGAGTCAAAGACCTAATTTCTCTTTAAAACTGTGTTAATGATATTAAAGGAATTCAGCAATATGTCATTCAGATGTAAAGTATAGAAGGTTTTTTTTTTTATATTGTCTTATCCAAACTAAATGTAAATTACCAAAAATGGGTAAGGCATTTGAGGAAACATCAGAAATGATTCAATATAAGTTAACATTAGATGTACGAATGGCTGCATAACCATATCTTTACAATTCTTTCTTAAGAATAAATATTAATATATACTGACTTCTTATAGGTAAAATGACAGGTCTGGCGCTTGCCCTAGGATCTGGAGATGAGGGCACTGATAAGAGTTGGGTAATTGAAGATAATTATGTAAGTGATTATTCATATGTTGATCATTGTTAAAGCTGGTGATAATGGGTGCAAAGGAATCATCTGAATCCTTATTTATATTATTTTAAAATTTTTATAATAAAACATAACAAGGAAGTTATGAAAAAGTGTAATTATTTGGAAGGTAATGCCCAGGAAATCAACTCATCATATAAAAAATGAAAATTAATGTTATTTTATGACTATGTATAAAAAGTTTACACAGGTAACATAACAACTTATTTGTCAAAGATAAATCGTCATAATTAGAAAATAGAAATTTTCTTACATGTAGGATGGAAACATACTAAAATAACCAAATGGGATCTCCAGTGGTGCAATCAGTTAGTGTGTGGTACTTATATAAAATAACCAAATAGTACAAACTATGAGGAAAGCATTTTTAATTAAAGAATCTCAGTAAATTAAGAATATTTTGAACAAAGGTAAAACATAAATGACTGGTAATATTTGTAACATATAAAAGTGACAATATAAAAATAATTTTTGCAAATCATAAGAAAAATGTAATAAAATCCATTATAAAGCCAACAAATACTATAAATAAGGAAGTTGATATAAAAAATCCTGACTAAAAATGTAATGCAGATTAGAACAAATATGAGATATCACTTCATAGCACATTATATAAGATTTTAGTGATTTTAGGGAAAATATGAAAGGAATATTAACACAGTGGTGAAGGAAGTGTGTGTGTGTGTGTGTGTATGAAAAATGTGTCATAAACATGGGTTTCCTTTGAGTCTTCAAGAATGAGCAGGATTTGAATGGAAATAATTTGTAATCCTAGGCAATAAGAATAACTGACAATGTCACAGAATTGAAAATTAATTTATGTTTGTGTGGAGGAGAGGTAGTGTGGTGATTGGACTAGATTTAACAAATTATTTATACCTCGAATGTATAATCTTCTTTTTAAATATTTTATTTATTATTATTTTTAGAGAGATGAGTAGAAAGAGAGGCAGAGAGGGAGAGAAACATCAATGTACGGTTGCCTTTCACCTGCCTCCAGACCTGGCTTGCAACCTGGTTATGTGCCCTGGCTGTGTAATCAAACCAGCAACCTTTGGGTTCCCAGGCCAGTGCCTTATCCACTGTGCCACCAGCCAGGGCCAAATGCATAATGTTTACTTGGCAATCTATGTAGTGAGAATAGCTGAGATATATCAATTAAAAATGGCATGTAAGCTGATAAAGCATGTGAATCTGGTTTTTGTATGACTTAAATTTAAGTTTCAAAACCATAAAAATACTAAAGGAAACATAGGCACCAAAACCTCAGACATTTCTTGTAGCAATATTTTTGCCAATATTCCTCCTAGGAAAAGGGAATTAAAGGGAAAAAAAAATAAACAAATAGGACTCCATCAATCTGAACATTCCTCTACAGAAAAAGAAACTATCAATGAAATGAAAACCGAACCCACTGTATGGGAGAATCTATTTGCCAATGACACATCTGATAAGGGGATAATTTCCAAATTACATACAGAACTTATACAACTCAACCCCAGAAAGCCAATCAATTCACCTAAAAAATGGGCAAAGGACCTGAACAGACACTTCTCCAAAGAGGACATACAGATGAAACAGGCATATGAAAAAATGCTTAATGTCATTAAATCATTAGAGAAATGCAAATTAAAATTACAATGAAATTTCAGTCCATACCTGCCAGAATAGCTACCATCAATAAATCAACAAGTGCGAGGGAGGATGTGGAGAAAGGGGAACCCTTATGCACAGTTGGTGGGAATGCAAACTGGGGCAGACACTGTGGAAGACTGTATGGAGTTTCCTCAAAAACTTAAAAATGGAACTACCTTTTGACTCAGTGTTTTCACTTCTAGGAGTATATCATAAGAAATCTGAAACACCAATTTGAAAGAGCACACATACTCCAATGTTCATAGCAGTATTATTTACAATAACCAAGATTTGGAAATAGCCCAAGTGCCCATCAGTAAATGAATGGATAAAAAAGCTGTGGTATGTTTACCAATGGGTTACTATTAGACCATAAAAAAGATGGAATTCTTACCTTTTGCGGCACCCTGGATGGACATGAAGATAATTACACTAAGTGAAATAAGCCAGTTGGAGAAAGACAAATACATAACCTCACTTCTATGTGGAATCTAATGACCCAAAACAAGCCGATGAACAAAAGTAGAAACAGAAGCATAGTATATGGAAAAAACTGACAGCTGTCAAAGAGGAGGGCTGATGAAAGAAGGTGAAGGAATTAGCCAAAGAACATACTTGTACATGCATGACACATAGACACAGACAACAGTGTTGTGATGCCTTGAGGGAAAGGGTGGAAGATAGAGGCTGGGTGGAGAAGAGCAAAGGTGTGGGAAGGTGTATGGGGACATCTATAATAGTGTCACAGAATTTTTAAAAAATGGCACACAAGCTGATAAAATGTGTCTATTTCTGGCCCAGGTCCGAAGCACAGTGATGGCTTCATCAAGCAAAGATGATGCATTTCAACAGACTTTACCTCAGTTGTAACATTGACTGGAGCAAAGGTGACCACCATGCCAGGTTTGAGAACACCAGTCTCCACTCGGCCCACAGGGACAGTACCAATGCCACCAATTATGTAGACATCCTGGAGGGGCAGACGCAGGGGCTTGTCAGTTGGGCGAGTTGGTGGGAGGATACAATCCAGAGTTTCCAGCAGTGTGGTTCCACTGCCTCAACAGTGAATTGACCCTAAATAACCTCTGACATCGTTTATTTGCTAGGACTATGGAAGTATGCAGGCTTGCTTGGCCAAATACTTGAGGAACTGCCTGCATGTCAAGTATTTCTTTTCAGTTGTTGGGAAAAAAACACAAGAATCTTTTTTTATACTATCATGGCAATATTTTGCATTTGTTTCTTTGCTTTCAGACTGCGGAAGCCTTCTATGTATTTGCTATCACCTGCTGATGTTTATTATAATGCTGTACATGCATTGAGGCCATCGAGTCGAACACCTTCATTTTTACACAAGAGGACGTTGATTGTCAGGCAGATTAGGCAATTTCTGCAGGGTTACAAATCACTGCAGTGGAATCATGACCAAAGTCCTTAGCTAATTTTGATGAATGAAGTGTTTTATTTCCTTTTCTCTCTGTAGTTCCAGTGGCTCATTTAGCCAGTTATGGGAGAACACACAACTGCAAAAGCTTACAATGGAAGCAAAAATTATAAGAGACTTCTTAATACCAAACATATTGCAAAGTTGTGCCTAAAATGAAATAGAGCAGCTGGTGGTATGTTCAACCGTAACTTATTTTCTTTCAGAACTAGTTTTCAGACGCACACGGATCTCAAAATAGCAAACACAGAATATTAAATATAAACAATCCTTAAAATCCAGAAAGCTTTTAAAATAATAGGCAAGTTTAATATCTGAGTGAAAAATACCTCCTAGGATATGCATGTTACACTTATTAAATATTAAAGGTAAGTTAACGTGTAAACCTTATTGTTAACATTTCACCAGGGAAAATTTAGAGTTATAGAAATGATAGTTTTGAAAGCTTTAGCTAGATATAAATGAGAGAGATTTATACTCTAAAAGTTATTTATCTTAAGCCCTGGCTGGTAGCCCAGTGGTTAAGGCACTGGCCTGCGAACCCAAAGGTCGCAGGTTCGATTCCCCAGCCAGGGCACATAACCAGGTTGCAGACCAGGTCTCCAGTCAGGTCTGTGGCTGGAGGCAGGTGAAACGCAACCATACATTGATGTCTCTCTCCCTCTCTGCCTCTTTCCCTTCCCCTCTTTCTAAAAAATAATTAAATAAAATCTTAAAAAAAAAAAAGGACACACACATACACACACTAGTGTTAGTGATTTCATGGAAAGATGGCAAGTCAGTTAGGGAATTACTGAGTTTTTCTAAGGAGCTAAATGATTATGGAAGTTTAGCTTTTAAAAGGAACATGGCAAAAAGAATAAAAACTGAATTCTAAATTCTGATTATGATACAAATCTCAGGATCCAGAACATTACATGACAGAAGAGGCTCAAGTTGTGACTGTCAGTCAGTGTAGCAGTTGTACTGCATGCTTCTTGTTTCTATGATTAAAATTTTCTTTGCTTACGCCTTCTAATGTGGGAATGTGAGCAGTCCTATAACATACACTGAATAATGATATCTTTTCTATGCCTTAAAAATGGTCATACTCTTACATTTGAATCCTTTTCTAACATTTTATTATTTGTATTTTCAATGTTGAAACCTATCTGAGAGGTCCTGGCCAGGTAGCTCAGCTGGCTAGGTTGTTGTCTCACTCAATATATCAGGGCTGTGGGTTTGATCCCTGGTCAGGACACCTACAGGGCTCAACCAATGAATGAATAAATAATTGTAACAACAAATTGATGTTCCTCTCTCTCTCTTTCTTTCTCTCTCTCTCTTGCTCTATGTGTGTCTGTGTGTATTTTGTCAGGATTCTGGGTCAGAGAACAAAGTATTTACTGCAGACTCAACACAGCCTTTTAGTAGCAGTTCCCTGCACCTCACTCTGTAAGGTGCCCCATGGTGAGCTCCCATGTTGCATGTACATGGAATATGATTGTACCACAGCACAGTAAAATAACCCTGAAATTATAAGACGTGGTTCTTACATAGCATGGTGGCCACATTCACCCACCTTCCCCTCTGGAAAGAGACTTTTACTTTGGATTGTAGACAAATTATCTCCTGGCTAGGGAGTGGAAGGCCTCTAATCCTCACTACTTTTGAATGCCAGCAAAGGAGAAGCTCCAAGACAAACTTTTCTCCCTGGCTGCCAATGCATGCCTGCCCTTTGTCCTTTATTTAACTGACTTTGTCATTGCTTTTTGCTCATAAATCCTGGACCATATAGAAATGTGAAAATATGCATGGAGAGTTTTCTCCCAACATTGTGTTTTCTTAAACCTAATTTTCCAAAAACAAATGATTAGTGAACCCAAATTAATTCATCCTGATAGTTACAAACACAACAAGAATTGAAAATAGCAATAGCCACTTTGGCCAGTGTGGTTCAGTTGGCTGGAGCATCCCAAAAGCTCAAGCAAGGGTTTAATTCCCGGCCAAGACATGTACCTAGGTTGTGGGTTCGGTCCCTGGTTAGGGTGCTTATGAGAAGCAACAGATCGATGTTTCTCTCTCTTACATCAATCTTTCCCTCCCTCCCCCTCTCTTTTTCTTTTCTCCTCTCTCCAAAACCAGTAGGCATGTTCTCCCGTTCAGATAGAAATAAATAACAATGAGCCTTGTACTAACATTTATAAAGTGCATTACTTTCTGAAAAGCATTTTAAAATACATTGCCACTTAATTCCCACTAAACTTTTGTAGATAGGCAGAATGATATACTTATCTACGAAGTATAAATGAAAAATGTGATTCAAGAGGTTAAACCACCTGCCAATAATTATTCATTTAGCTACTTAAGGAGTATAGTAAGTAGCTTAGGCTGCCATAGCAACATACCACAAACGGGTGACTTAAATAACAGAAATTTATTTTCTCACAGTTTTGAACACTAGAAGACCAAAATCAGGGTGCCAGCATGTTCGGGTTTTGGTGAATCTTTCTGGCTTGCAGATGGCTGTCTTCTCATTGTGTCCCCACAGGAAAAAGAAAGGAAGGGAGTACTCTCTGGTGTTTCTTTCTACAAAAACACTAATCTTTTCAGATCAGGGCCCCACCCCCTGACTTCATTAACTATAACTATATTACTTCCACAAAGGCCTTGTCTTGAAATACCCCTACATTGTGGTTGCGCATGAATTCTGGGGAGCAACAAACATTCAGTCAATAACAAGAAACCAAAACATGAACAGAGGTTTGATTATTTTATTGTAGTTTTGGTCTGTTTGTTTGAATTCCCCTAAATGTCACGAGCAGCCTGTTCAACCAAGTCTGAAGATATCAGAAGTTTCTGCATAAGGGAGAATGCCATCTTGAGGAGCCTTAATAGTATCATAAGGGGGAAGTCAGAAGTGGCCGATACACAGGGCTGCACAATAGCCTCTAGTTTATTGACAATCTATCAAGATGAGGAACTTATGACAGTGGGCAAGGGCCCAAGTCAATGGTTTAGGATTGGTGGAAGCAGAGATGAAGGTCCTGACATGACTCTTGATAAGTAAATTGTTGTGTAATAGGTACACTGTTAATAGTGTTGCCTCCTATAAACTAAGACCAGGAAATGTATTTATTAATTTATACTTTTATCTTCTTCTGTCAAAAATTTATTACATAAACAACTAAGTTAGGTACAAATAGGTAGGTGGTTTATAATCTCATCTAAGGCAATTTGCATAGTCTTGGTTCTCATGTTGGTTTCAGTGTATATCCTTTCTCCAATACTATGATCCTTTCTTTAAAAGCAAGGAAATTTGCAGCAGGCCTTGAATCATAAGAAGACATAAATAAGAAGAAAATATGGAGATCTATGAATTCTATTAATTAATTTATTATTAAAAATGATTTTATTTATTATTTTTAGAGAGAGGGGAAGGGAGAGGGGCAGAGAGGGAGAGAGACATCAATGTATGGTTGCCTTTCACCTGCCTCTAGCTACAGAGCTGGCTGGAGACCTGGCTTGCAACCTGGTTATGTGCCCTGTCTGGGAATCGAACCAGTGACCTTTGGGTTTGCTGGCCAGCACCTTATCCACTGTGCCACCAGCCAGGGCTGAATTCTATTTCCTAATAACAAGATATCTATTCATGTAATGTCTCTTAAACATAAAACATTTTACTTAAGATTCTTTTTCTTGGAAAACTTCGTGAAAAAATTAACCTCACTAACAGGGAAGCAGCAATTTTAATATTTCTTATGTTTTAATATCTTTGTTTATAACTAACAGCAATACCTTAAATAAAAGACATTCAATACATGTTTTCAAATTTCAAATCAATATCTTTAATAGAAATGTTGATCTAGCATTAGCTATCAGCATTCACACAGCAGTGAAATTAAAAATAAGTGCTAAAAAGTCAAGAAGGCCTAAGAACTCTAATAGACTTACCCAGAAGCTAATATAAAGTTACTGCCATGCATATGAAGGATGAGGCTTTGCTGGAGAAAACTAAATTATTGAAGTGCAAAGAAACTATGTTCAAAAGGGTTGTTAATTAAGGAGTTGAACTGATTGTGAATATCAATGAGCTGATTTCTATGGGTAAAAAAAAATTATGATAAATGAATGCAAATCAAATGAACCTCCTTTAAAAAATGCAATTTGAAAACATGCCCTTTCACTTTGTCAAGATGTTCATGTTTTACCATAACCTAAAAAGTTGCAACATCTTAATTATAGAAAGAGGAGAGTCTCCACAGGCTTTTCTTTCAGAGGATGCTGCCTAAACAAAATCCCTTCCAACAGCCTCATCTGAATACATTTATTGTGCTTTTGCTTCCATGGGTCAGACATTATTACTGAGTGGCAAGGGAACCATTCAATAAAAAACTTGTTTAGTCAGGAAAAAAAATTGATAGAAAGTAAGGTATTTTAACTCTTCGTTTCCTTTTCACATGCAGTTTCTGAAGGAATTAGTTATTTCCCTATGCACCATCCAGATTGAAACCAGGGCAAGGGCTCACGGAATCAGGGTGGGGGCGGGGCACTGTCCAAGCCAGTAAACCGGGGGTAGTGGCACAGAGATCTTCTCAGTGCTGTAGTGCAAGGCATTTTCAAAATTTTAAAGCTTATTCATTTTTTCTTCCCCATCTTGCAACTAAGAAAGTAATCTTCTTTTTTTTTTTTAAAGATCTGATTCATTTTTTTATAGAGAGGAGGGCAGGAAGGGAGGAAGAAAGAGAGAGAGACATCAATGTATGGTTGCCCCTCACCTGCCTCTAGCTACAGACCTGCCTGGAGACCTGGCTTGCAACCTGGTTATGCACCTTGCCTGGGAATCGAACCAGCTACCTTTGGGTTCACAGGATGGGGCCTATCCACTGAGTCACCAGCCAGGGCTGCAAGTCACTTTAAAGTCCATGTAAGGGGATTTCCCAGCCAGGGCACATAACCAGGTTGCAAGCCAGGTTGCAGGTCCATAGCTGGAGGCAGGTGAAAGGCAACCATACATTTATATCTCTTTCCCTCTCTGCCTCTCTCCCTACCTCTTTCTCTAAAAATAATAAATAAAGATATTATTAAATTTTTATAAAAGATTTTTTTAAATAAATAAATAAATAAAGTCCATGTAAGGGAAAGTATTAAGGGGTATTGAGGCATATTATGTGAGACAAAAAATATTGTAGTTGATAGAAAAATGGTTATAGTTGATGTTACTGGCCTAAATTTTGAAAATATTTATATAGGTAAAATTATTACTGTTGGCATTCTAAAAATTACCACTAAGAAAATACAGCAGGAAAATTTTACTCACCAGAAGACCACAGGAGATTTTCAGCCAAATGATGAAATTTTTGATGGAATTACACAGTTCCCTTATCTGTGTGCCCTCTGTCCCATTCTTAGGGTGATGGTGGACTTCTCACCTCTAGTCATGAAGTAAGCCCATTTGGAGCCTGAGAGTATCTTAGGTAAGAGTTTTTATTGTTTTTGGTTTTATTTTCCCTTACAGGAAGAAAGTGCCCACACATCTGAGAGCAACAGCTTTAAAGTCTCTCTCCAGAAAGCATCACAACCAGCTAAGTGATTTCTGAATGGTGCAAGGTTCTTAGGCCTCAATAAATGTTTGAAATGGAACCATCTGGATTTCTTCTTCACCTTAGTAGTCTCTCATGTTTAGAGTTTCTGGTTCTATTAGCTCTTTGGCAGAGCCGACAGTTTACTACATTTGATTTTTCCTAGCTTTTCAACAGATATAGAGGGTGGGGCAAAAGTAGGTTTACCATATGAGTCCACAAAGCACAGATTTTATTCTTGTATTATCATTTATTTATTATTGTATTCTTTTCCATACAAACCACTCTAAAACTACTTTTGTCCTACCCTGTATAACTGCTTTTTATGAATTACCTTCTTAACTTTGACTGTAAAATAAATATGTATGAAGTAATTGCAATCATATTATATGTAATACCTCTCAAAATAATATTTGGTAATATAATCCACTACATTTTTAAATAAAACCCTGGAAAGCTATAACCTTGAAAGTGTTTTTCCCCTTTATTATGCTTGCATAATTTTTGAATTAAAGTCCTAGGATTTAATAATATTTTCCTTATAGTTTATCATCAATCATAATCATTTTTACAGTTTCATACTTCATGAATTTAAATGCCATGTTAGCAATTGCTGTTTATCTTTCAAAATTGTTTTTTCTTAGTAAGTGTGCATTTTGCAAATAACAATAGCTACTAATTGCTCAGAAATCTAAACCTTAAATCACAGTAAATTGTCAAATTTAAATTTAAAGCTTACATTTAATGAGGGTATCATATATGCATATATGTGCATATAATGTTATCTGATATATTTTCAAGTATTTGCTCATATTTATCTTCTAATAGCTCTGCAAGAAAACAACAGCTTAATTCTAAAAATGTTCTGTAACAAGTATATGCATGTTTTTCACAAGATTGGCAGGCGTATATTTAAAAAATTTTAAACTAAATAAATAAATGATTAGACTAACTTTATGCTGTATATATTTATGTTTTCCTATTTAGTTTTCTTTTCTTCTACTTAAACAGAGATCTAATAGGCTATGCTTAACAAATCACACATTTTTAAATGTAGATTCACATTTGATATAAGTTTAAATTGGTAGACATATTCTGCCTATTGAAATTTTATCTTTGGAATGAAAAACATCTTAGTGATATAAAAGAAAAAATTAGTTTTTGGCATAAAGAAAACATTTAATAGTGACAATCTGATACTTGATGTTTGAGAAAACTATGTATTGAAAAAATGAAATATCTTTGCAGACATGACCTGCCACTAAATTATTTACCTTACATTTGAATTTTAAGGACTTAATAGGAAAAATATACATCATTCACACTACTGGTGTGTTATTTTCACATGTAAACATTCTTCTCTATGAAAAATTTTAATTTGCAATTTTGTAGAGAAAACACTAATTTTTAAATAATTTTAATAATGTCAAGTATTTCCCCATGTCTAGAATATGGTATAACCCATTATAAATAGAAAATAATAACACTATTTCTAGATAGATAGATTACAGTTAAATGGATACATAGATATATAGATGGATAATAGTGTTCTGGGATGGTTATAATGCATTGTAAACTACTTAAAAGGATTAATGATAGAAGGTAATAGATTATTAATATACAATTAAATACATTTCTTGAAAAGCATAAGATATTTCCAGAGTGTATAAAATATCTTATGTTCAAAATACAAGCTCAGTAAAGAATTGAGTAATCTTTCTACTAAAATACTCCTTTTTTGAGAGGAATCCTGTTGATTAAATTTCTAAGATTAGCTAATCTGTTCATAACAGAGATCTCAAATGACCTAAAGGTCCCTTGATTTCCTTCAGTGATCACCAATTTCCCCATCCAATTGGCAATACTTAAGCATCGAAAGTAAGGTAGAAGTAATTACCACCCACGAAAAAGGCCAGCGTGATCTATATTCAGGGTACCTATGAAGGTGGCTCATGCTGCTAGAGATGGACAGATAGATGAGCACAGAGGTAAAAACAAGGGTCTTACTTAATATTTTATGATTAAATGAGATAAAAAGTACGTTAGCGAAAGCCCAGGTCAAACTCTGTAATGGACATTCACAATCCTGTGCTCAGTTTACAAACTTGAGCCAATTCTCAGATTCAGGACACTTTGACGGAAGAGAGGCCTATGGTCCTTAAAAGGAATGTCTCTGCAACACTATAGCAATTGCATATTGTAGAAATGATTTATGTTCCCCCACATAGGTACTGAAAGCCACTTTTATTTGTTTATTACTTAATTTGATAATCACACTTTCAGGAATGAAGAAATAACATTTTTACATAAATTTAATTATATATGCTTTAAAAGCAGACAAGTAAAACAAACAAAAAAAAAGTATAAAAGAGAGAAACAAGAAACATATATTGTACACTCCTGTTACTTTTTTATTAATCTTCTTCCACAGAGTAAGTATGAAACGGGACTCATGAATCTGCTGCGTTCTCCACCTCGGTTTCCTGGTGCAGCTCGCAGTGTGTGTGTCTTACCTTTGCACTCCTGAATGTTCACTGAGGGTGTTTTTGGTATTTTAAGACATACTTTTCTTACAGTAATACATATTTTAATATTCAGGCTATAAAATTTATTTTATATTCAAATAAAGAAATTGTGATCTGATCCAATGTTTTCTGTAAGAACACTAGCTGTGTTGGGCCAGAGTGAATTTTTAAGGGGGTTGGTGTCAATCCCTAAAATGAAATAGCATCATTTTAGGGAAGTGTAATGATATGGTTGACTGTTTGTGATATCTATCTTTCCACAGACTAGAAGCTAATCTGCGCAAGCTCACACGTAAGACTACAACCACACACAAACATGTATAAAAATTACTCTTAATAAGAGCAAGGTAGGGAATAAATATAGTAAATGAGAAGACAGTTGCCCTTTTGGGGCTTCAATTTTGATGTAAAAATCCAACAATAAACACAAAATCCAATAAATAAATGAAATAAGTACAAAATGTGGTTAGTACTCTGAAGGAAACAGAGTAATATAATAGAAATAGCTGGAAGGATGGAGTAGACACAGCTACTTCAAATATTACTGCCATAGAAGGAGTTGCTTAAGATTAGTCTTCAAAGTATCTCCAGATGAAGAAGGGTGCAGGTTTATGAAGAGCCAGGGAGAGTGAAGATCTGAGTAAAGATTAGGTCAAAAATGGAAACAACCTCTCCTATGTTTCTGAGGCAAGAGGGGGCTGGAATAATGGGTAGAATAAAAAGAAGTGAGGCTAGAAGGAGCAAATGTGGGGACAGAGGTGGAATGTGGGGTAGAGACAGCATTACAAAATAAATTGTCCAAGGTTTTGTATGCCAAAGTAGGACATTTGGCATTTATCCTGAGGGCAGCTTTTACTTACCAGCTCTATGAAGCTTATACTGTCAGAAGTACAAGGTGCACTGGACCAAAACTCAATAATAATGATGTAACTAAACACAGGTCTGGCTGCCTGCCACTTCAAAAGCCAATACTCAAAGAGGCGGGTGCTGATGTACAGGGAAGTGGTTTATTCAGATACCAGCCATCTGGAAGATGGGGACTCTTGTCTCAAAGCCCATCTCCACATCTCAGTGAAGGCAGAGGTATTTATAAGGAGGTAGAGAGGAAGTATAACAAAGATCAAGGAAGAGGGTTGAGAAGTTCTCTATGAGCAGATGAGCACAGTCCACTCCAGTAAGTCAAGTGATGGTCAGCTGTGCACTCTCCTGGTTTAGTCATCCTGGTTTCATGTCATCCTGGATCTAAAATTTAAGGTCAGCTCTAGCTGGTGACACAATGGATAAGGCTCTAGCCTGCAAACCCAAAGGTTGCTGGTTCGATTCCGCAGCCAGGGCACATAACCAGGTTCCAAGCCAGGTCTCCAGCCAGGTCCGTAGCTGGAGGCAGGTGAAAGGCAACCATACATTGATGTCTCTCTACCTCTCTACCTCTCTCCCTTCCCCTCTCTCTAAAAAAAGAAAATAAAAATAAAAATAAAAAAATAAGTAAATAAATAAGTAAAATTTAAGGTCAGCAACTCTCCTGGAGCTGAGATGCTGGAAGGTGGTATACTGTATGTCTTAAAGTTAGTTCCTAGGATTCTTATACAAACATTCCATTTATCTACAAGCTACATATTAGTCAGAATCAGCATTTACAGAGAAAATGTCAAAAGGATGGTGGGGTGGGTAATAATTTTTCACTGTTACAATTATAGATGAATATTACTGTTTACATTTTGACAAATTATTCTCAAAATAAAAATTTAAGAAATTTTGTATACTTAGAAACATATCAATGTGAGCTCCATGGAGAAAGCTTGAAGAGGTAGAATGGTCCCATAATAATCCCAGCAGCAGCAGCTTCAAAAGAAATCCCACCCTGGCTGGTAGCACAGTGGATAAGGCGCCAGCCTGCGGAACCCAAAGGTTGCTGGTTCGATTCCCCAGCCAGGGCACATAACCAGGTTGCAAGCCAGGTCTCCAGCCAGGTCTGTGGCTGGAGGCAGGTGAAAGGCAGCCATAAATTGATGTTTATCTCCCTCTCTGCCTCCTCCTTTCCTTTCTCTCTGGAAATAATAAATAACATCTTTAAAAAAGAAGAGAGAGAAATCCCAGTACTTCCTGCTGGTATGTATGCTTCTCTTTCTTGGGCTTTGCAATCACATTTTCAAACATCATTTATTCCCCTCAAATCTCCCCTCTCCAGTCTTGCAACGAAATAACCTTACTTCTTAATGTAAAAAGACTTAAATTAACCTTCAGGTGAGAACTTATAAGTGTTTCAACAACAAAATACCCTAGTCATTTTTTCTTGACCTTTTTAATAGATACAATAAAAGATATGACCCACCTAATATCTAACATTAGTCCTACCTGGGCTTAAATCTCAGTTCATTCGTGTGTGTGCGTGTGTATGTGTGTGTGTGTGTAGTATGTATGCATAGATAGATAGATTTGTTTCTAGGCAAGCGAACATGTCAAAACTGAAGGGATTTTGAAAATGTAAGAATCCAAATCAGATGATTTCGAGTTATTCAAGAGGCAAATTATCCTGATTGGACTCGGTATAATCAGATGAAGACCCCTTGAAAGAGGGACTGGGCCAATTCCTAGGCAAGGGGTGCTCCTTGTGGGCTTGATGGAGTATGTGGCTCTGCAGTGGCAAGGGAATCTGGCTGGAACCCTAGGAACTGAAAACAGCATCCGCTAGGTAGACGGCAAAACCAGGGTCCTCATTCATACGGTCAGAAGGAAATAAATTCTGTCAGCAATCCGAGTGTGTTTGGAAATAAATGCATTCCCCCTAAGGGAGCCGCCACACGAGAATGCAGCTGAGCTCACCCCTCCCTGTTAGTCTAGTGAGACACCGCGGGAGGATCCGAAAGCTCTGCTCAGACTTCTTACCCAAAACAATTGTGAAATAATAAATGGGTGTAGGTTTTAAGTTGCTGTCTATGGTAGTTTCTCACACACCATTAAAAACACAAATACAGGCTCAAACATTTTCTCAAACCGTTAGGGATCTTTTCAAATGTGGGTCATCTAGGGTTCGCTCTCTTTTAATTTTTTTAAAACATGTTTCTATTTTCATTTGGAAAAAGAGAAAAATCCTTTTCATACCTCAAGGCCCTGCACTGCCTGGTTCCTGCCCAGACCTGCAGCGCCCCTGCCCCACTCCCTGCTCTCCTTACTTCAACCTCAGTGGTCTCTCTGAGTTTCTCAAGCCTGTTCATCTTTTTGCAAATTTCTAACATTCTTTACATTTGTTCATTCACCCTTTCTTTAGAAACACACTCCTTACGTCTAAAATAAATTATTTGCCCTGGATGATGGCTCAGTCCATAGGCACAGGCCTGTGAACCCAAAGGTCCCTGGTTTGATTCCCAGCCAGGGCACAGAACCAGGTTGCCAGCCAGGTCTCCAGCCAGGCCCATCGCTGGAGACAGGTGAAAAGTAACTATACATTGATGTTTCTCTCTCTTTCTTCCTCCCTCTCTGCCCTACTCTCTAAAAATAATCAATAAAATTTAAAAATAAATAAAATAAAATAATTTTATGCAAGCAAATGTGTTTGCAAATTTGTGATAATTATTTTTGAAAACTTATTTTGGAGCTCCAAATTCTTCAAACAGGGTATCCCCAGGAAAATGGCACTATCAGTTGCAATAAGGCTGATTTCTAAAGCCTAGTTAGGAACATGTGGTATGCCCATATTTGCACAGGGTTCCAAGTTTGATTTAAAACTGCACTTCAACCATCTTGAAATGTTTCTGAATAAAGGGCCACACATTTTTATTTTGTACTAGACAGCAGAGATTATCTTGCCTGTCTTCATTTTATTATAATTATTATATTATATATATATATTAATATATAATATATATATAATATATATATATATATTATATATATATATTATATAATATATATATATATTATAATATTTTCCTTTCTCATTCTCCTTGAAAAATCAGAATAAAACATTTTTTTTTCTCATCTACATGAACAAAGTCTAATTTTAAAGGGGAAAATACTACACAACATATTGCTATGGATCTTATTTTCAATTTTAATTATTGAAAAATTATTCAGATTTTTGAGAACCTAAAGGTCCTGCAGAATTTTGTCATTTCCATGTAATTACTAAAATAATCTCAAAAAAGATTTGCATCAAATTTAATTTTGTATGTGAGACGGTGGATTGATTTTCTTTGGAAAATAAATAAGAACTCATTTAGATGTTACCAATCTGTACTTACACATCCAAGTAACATCCCTATTGCCTATATGCATAAGTTGTCAGATTTCAATCAAAAAGTTGAGCTTTGTTTCTCAGTAACATCTCACATACTAGAAAATTTCCTTAAAGTTCTTGTTTTTATTCTTATGCACAATTTGTATTTACCATATGGAATTTTATATTCACAAAGGCCATCCTCTGTTATGTTAGCTAGTAGAGAGCATCCTATTAATTTTATGAATTGTAGTTTCTTCTAATTTTTGTATATAACCTTTCTGAAAGAACACCATCAGATTTTGTTTTGTCTATATTGAAATATAATATGTTTAAAAAGAAAATATTTTCCCAATCTAGTTTGGTTAATGTAATTTGCTTTCAAAAATTTAATTATTAATCTAATTTGCAGAGTTTTCAAAGAAATAAATAAAAAGTATGAAGGACCAGCATGTACTTCCTTCATTCTATGGTATGTATAATTGTTTTAACTGAAGACCAATATCAATTCACTTTCCTTACTAATTACTTTGGTGGTTAGTTATTACATTGAAATTTAAAGGTACTAATCAAATGTTTATTTCATAATTGTATTCACATTAACCCTGATTAAAGAGGTATTTATCACTTCAAGAATTACATTAAAATGCAAATGCTACAACTACTGATTGATGTTAATTTATATCTATCAAATAAAGCAATTACTAGTGAACCGTGGCAATTGATATAAAGTCTTTTTATGTAAGGAATTTATGATTTCATATGTAAATAAATGAATATGCTAACTTTCTTAAAAGAGAGCTTCAAACATGGAAAGTTAAATAACATTTGTGATTTATAAGCACAATTCTACTCTAACACAAATTATTTCATTTAACACAAACTCAGTAAGTTAAAAATAATATTTATTGGAATTGCACACAGAACCATGAAACAAAAATCAAATTACTAATCTAAATATTTATATTCCTTTTGTTTTTTAGATACAAGAAGAGAAAACACAAATTACAAAGTGTTTGAAAGGCATTTTAATTAAAAATGTATTATGATGTTTGATGAAAGAACTTCAAAAATACCTTTGAAATTCCTACCAAATGAATCTTAAAATATTACTCTTAAAAAAACTGTAATAACTATCTCTGAAGTTTAATTGTTTTGGTGCTAGTGTGAGACTTTGGCTTTAGCCCTTTGTTTCTGTCCCACCTATAGTTTAAACAAACAGGTGGCTGGTGACATCTTAAGTATGCCATACTAACTCCCATTGCTCATTATTTAAAAAAAAATTAAAAGTAGAAATTCAGGTGACTAGTTTTACCCTTGGAAATGAGCACATCTTCTTTTCTGCAATATCTTTAGTGTGGAGGTTACATTATTTTCCTAGGGAACTGAACTATCTTTGAGGTTTGTTTTGGCTATTCTTACCCTGACCACACCACAGACTTCAAATTGTTCTGGCAGTTCCTTGTATTTAGGGTAGTGACTAGTTTGCCAGAAGAGTTCTCTCATGTCTATTCTGCCCTTTTCTTTGTGCTGTTCCTCAGACTTCTTTACAGTAACTTGCACCATTATCTCTACTTGATGCTAGCTTGCTTGGTGGTGGTTAATGAAGAGAGTCATTCTCTGATTTTCCCATTAAGCCTAGATTTTCAGTAGACACTGTGTCCCTTGTTCCTGAGAGCATCATTCTTTCAAGGGTCCCTGTCTCTCTTCCAGTTCTGTTTCTAGACCCAGCAGTCAGTCCTGACTCCTCCCCAAACTTAATGACATTTGGAGGGGGATCTCATTTCTAAAAGTCCCCAAAGATTCACAACAGATTAGTACTTTTTTTTTTTTTGCTTTCAAGAGCTAAGCCAGAAGGGGAAAGGAAAATTTTGTGACTTTCCCTGGATTGCTGCTAATCCTCTCTCCCTGGCCTTCATTAGGTTGGTAACGTTGTCTTTCTTGAGTGGGCTGGCTCATGGGAAAAAAAGCTTGCAAGAAGGAACACTCCTCTGCACATTCTCTGTGAGGCTGCCCTCAGACTACACCAATATTCCATTATTACTTCTTCTTTGGTCCAGCTGCACCATTGCAAGGTCAGCAAACATTTGCCTTCCTCTTCCACTGCTGGCAACTGCCTCTTCCACATTGCAGGTTAGCTCATCTCTCTGACAGGTTCAAAAAAAGCCTATGACAACTTGTAGCTTATGTGATTTATTTATTTTTTGTATGGATGGCTGCTGATCTTTCCTGCTTTTTATGTCTCCCAGCAAAAAGTAGGAACAAAGTTGGCTTGAAAACCACGTAATTAATCAGTTAAAAAACTTAAAGGAAAGAAACAGAAAGAGCCCTAACATTGACCGACATCTGCAATATTTCAGACACCAGGCAGGTGAAACCATTTAATTTTTACAGTATTTCCCCTTTACATATAGAACACAGGCATCTGTGAAGGTGAGAATACTGCTGAGGCAGTCAAGATGTACTAGTGTTTGGAGCCCTTATCTGCCTAACCAGGAAATGTTGTGTTGTGCCCACAGCCATTATCTTTCATGCATGAAATGGCTAGTGCTCAGAGCTGTTATTTTTCATGCATTAAAAAATGGAGGAGTCAAGAAAAAATGTATTTGAAACCAATGTACTGTTAAAGCATTTAAATACAGCAAAGAATATTCTGCTGCTAATTTTATTAGGAAGTTGTCCACCACTAAGACACTATTCATTAAAACCAGAAATCCTGTGGGATTTGATATAGGGTCCAAATTGCAATATCAAGACTGAGGCTTTTAACAAAAGATAAAAAATGAAAAGCCAAAACAACACACGTATCAATGTTCTCTTTTAACCTTTTCTTCTAACAACTGCATAGTTCTCAATTCTTTTTTTTATTAAGACTTTTTATTTATTATTTTTAGAGAGAGGGGAAGGGAGAGAGACAGAGAGGAAGAGAAACATCAATGCATGGTTGCCTTTCACCTGCCTCCAGCTATGGACCTGGGTGGAGACTTGGCTTGCAACCTGGTTATGTGCCCTGGCTGGGAATTGAACCAGCAACCATTGGTTTCTTAGGCTGGTGCCTTATCCACTGTGCCACCAGTCAGAGCCTCAATTCTTCACCTACAAGATTAAAACATAAGGAATATGATAAATCTTGTATATTCAAGACATTTGGATATCCCAGACTAGGACAGCAAAACTTTTTGTGAATCAGTGAAGCATATCTGGACTTTCTAGTTACTGTTGTTGAAATATCAATGATGTTTACAAAAAGCATTAACTTTATGCTGTGCTCTATTATTTGACTTTCAGCTTTAGTAGAATTGTTTACATAATATGTATTTGAAGAATACATTGCTATACTTTCAACATTTTTGAAGTCAGATACCTTTCTGAGATTTTCTCTGAATCTAATACAATTTTTATAACTGAACAGTTATACTGTTTCTTTTCTGAAGATAGAGAGACTTATAAATGTTCCAGCTGTCTGTGAAATTCAAATCATTTATTGGAAAGAACTATGTGACTGGTTTTTCATTAAATCCATGTTTAAGGGATCAGACATTGAGATATATTAATACAAAGTTTTTTAGTATGCAGAAATATCTTGACACTATAATGAGTGGTAACATAAATATTTTTTTTAAAGTCAGTATTTTCTAGATTTATAAGTTAACACATTGGTTTAGTAGTAGTCTGAATTGCAAGAGTCAAAATTTCTAAGAATTTTCTTCAAGAAAATTGGATTCCCCCTAAAATATTCATATCTTAATATTCTGGAACTTGTGTATGTTACTTTGTAAGGCAAAGTTGTTGCAGATATATAAAGCTGCTATAGTCTGAATGTGTCCCCCCAAATTTACATGTTGAAATCCTAATGCCACATGTGATAGTGTTAGGTCTGGGGGGTCTTGGAGAGCAGACCTGCTCGATTATAGGGTGACACCCCTGACCTGGTAGCAAAGAGAAACTTGCACGGAGCCTTTAGGAGATGTGGTGTGCTCTATTGCAGGCTAACCACGGAAAAGCCCGGGGCTTTTTGGGAGGATTTCCCACCTCTGGCAGCTGGAGATCACAGCTTGTAGCAGGGGCAGGTTTATATACCCATTAGAATAAAGGAGGCTGTATGAACCTTAGAACAGAGGCAGTATAACCCATGGCCACACTGGTTCCGGGCCACTATGGGGGCCACCCAGGCTCAGTGTTCCCAGGCTCTGGGATAAGATTAGCTTCAAGGCTAGCTAGTGGCAAACTTCAGAGGAAGGGCCAGCCACATACAGAGAGAAACAGGGGACCTGTCAGATGTTGGTAGAAGGAGGGGGCACTGGAAGGTGTTTAGGTCATGAAGATGGAGCTCTCATGAATGGAATGAGTGTTCTTTTTAAAGAAGCCCCACAAAGCTCTGAGCCTTTCTCAGCATGTGAGCATAGTAGGAAGGTTTCATCCAGGAACCAAGGCACGGGTGGGTCCTCACCAACCAGCACACTAAGTCTGCTGGTGCCACAAGTCTTGGACTCACAGCCTCTAGAGCTGTGAGAAAGAAACTTATATGGTTTAGAAGATATACAGTTGTATTTTGTAATAGTAACCTAAATAAACTTAGGGGAAATTATACTGGGATATCTTGATGGGTCCTATATGCAATCATATGTTTCCTGGGAATAGGGCAGCAGAAGATGTCACACACACACAATGAGGTCTTTTGGGAATAAGGCAAAGAGATTTGAAAATGTTGGCTTTGAAGATTAAAGCGATATGTTCAGAAGCTAAGGACTTCTGCCAGTCACCATAGGATGGAAGAATCAAAGAATAAGCTCTCCTCTAGAGTCTCTGGAGGAAATGAAGCACTGATAATAAGCTGATTTTGGCCTAGACATATTAATTTCAGACTTCTAGCCTCTAGAAACATGAAAGAATAAGTTTCTGTTGTCTAAAGTCATGAATTTTGTGATAGTTTGTTACATGAGTCACAGGAACTATAACACTGTTTTTAAAATAACTTATGTATTCAAAGTATTTATTTATAAATACTTTGAAAAGTATCACTAGCCTCAATTAGCCTGTGACATTGGCCCATTTTCCTTGTGTTAAGGAGGGTATATAAGCCTAGAATACTTCTATAAGGGGCCATATGGTTGATAAGTATTTAACGACTAGCTATACATACTAAGTACAGTTTACTTGGCTCAAGAATTGACTTGAATTACATATTAGCTAGAGGAAAATTCCTACTGCCTTTAACTGTAGTTAAATCATGTCAGCATTTTTTATTTCTTTTCATAATTAGTGATGTAAATTAAGTGTAAAACTGTAATCAGTATGTTGCACACTCTAACCTTGTCATCCTGAATATAAAAACAGAATAATAATAGTAATAATACCATTGAATAAAAAGTGCTATAGAATTAAAGACTCTGACAATAAGATAAAAATGGCACCTATCACAAACTAACTGGTAGCAAGATATTAATGATGATCTTAAAAGGTGTAGAGAGTTGAACAAATCTATGTTATGTTTTAGTAGCTTTCCAAATGAATGAAATTAAATGGATTATTTCCTTTTTTTTTGCTTAAGAATTCATTTTATCAGCTATTTACCAGGCAAAACGCATCTAAAACCAATTGTTATTTATTAAAATGAATTATCATAGGCCATAATGAATAGCTCAACCAAATGACTAAGCCATTTCTGCTAAAATCCAGTAAAATGTTAAGCTTTTTATACATAAAGAAGATCCAAAAAGCAAAATATATAGTGATGAAATTTAAGAATAAATATTTAACTTAAGAAGCTTCAGAAATAATATCAGATGCTTATTTACGCTATATTAGAATGCAGATTAAACACAGCCTTAAAATCTACACTTTAAGATCACATATATAAAACACTTTGGCAAGAACACCTTTTAAAATTGCAAAACCATTATGATAGATCTCCATTGAACAGAATAATGCTGAAACTAGAAAACTAAAATGATGGCAAATAATTATGAAAATTAAATAAGAGAGGATAATAATAGGATGGTGTTAGGAGACTATAATGCAATGACATTCTCTCCTCTCAGCACCTTTTCGAGTAATGCTCTTCAGACTCAAATGTGCACTCACATCACCTACGGATCCCGTTAAAATGCATTTTCTAATTCAGTGGGATCTCTGCACTTTTAACTACCTCCCAGATGATACTAATGCTGCTGGTCCATGGCCCAGATATTGAGTAAAGATGTGTTCAGGGTGTGAGAAAGAGCCCTATTTATCCCCGTTACCTCATGGTCTAAACTCTGTATGCAAATATCCTTGTGTTACAGAATAAATGGAGCCTCAAGTGGATCAAAACATAATCAACAGCCACAACACTATGTAAAGAGTGTTAATGGACTCCCAGTTCTCCTTATGTTAATTAACATGCAAAGGGGTTATTTGATTTGAAGAGAACAATTCTCCCTAAAAGCTCAAGAGTCCCCACAGCCTTAAGTGATGTTTCAGGCACTTCCCCACTGACAGACAGCTGAAATGGCCTCATTAATCTCCCAAGGAACATAACAGGGTGTACAGTAAAGGAGAATTTTTATTAGGCATCTGTACATTGCAAGCACTATTTAAATTCATAAAGTGATTATTCCAAATGTCATTTGTATTAATAGTGACTCTCAGCTGAGTCTCAGCTGAGATTTCTTTCCTTTTTTTTTTTTTTTAAAGATTTTACTCATTATTTTTTGAGAGAGATGTAGGGAGAGAGGCAGAGAGGGAGAGAAACATCAGTGTACGGTTGCCTTTCACCTGCCTCCAGCTAAGCACCTGGCTGGAGACCTGGCTTGCAACCTGGTTATGTTGCCTTGACTGGGGGGGAGTCAAACCAGTGACCCCTGGGTTCACAGGTCAGCACCTTATCCACTATGCCACCAGCCAGGTCTCTCAGCTGAGATTTCTAAATAGAAAGCAGAAAAAAATATAGAACCCTTTACTCAGTGTTATATGGCACAGCAACTTAGGGTATATATACATTCTTACTCTGAAGTTGGCAGAAATTACTGTAGTCTAAATATAAGGAGCAAAATACATATTATTTTACTTCATGAAAATATAACTGTGGCACCAAAGATATGTCTTAATTGCAACATACCTTGTTGAAGGCAGACTAGTGTCATAGGCACATTGAATAGTAACATCAAAGAACCTAAAAATGGTCCAGACTAAGAAATATTGGCCTGAGAGGAGAATTAATTGATTCTCCCAGAGAAAACTAAGCAGATTTATAGAGAAAGGAACAGATCGCAGTTCTTCTGCTGTTTCTGAGAAGCTCATTTCTGAATTATACCCAAATTTCTAATTTGATTCTCCATGAGTTTGCCAAATCTCTAAACTAAAATATGTCACTCACGGGCATGTGTACATCTGCAGTAGATGCAGCCTCCTAAGTCAGTTTGAAGCCCTCCATTCTTTATAAAAACCTTCAGAAACTACAGGTGAATATTTTCATTTCTTGATTAATTTGGGGAGAGAGAGACAGAGGGAGAGAGATTTGTTGTTTCACTTATTTATGCATTCATCAGCCGAGTCTTGCATGTGCCCTGACCAGGGATGGGAACTGCAACACTGGTACCTCAGGATGACACTTTTAATCAGCTGCATTACCCTGGCAGGGCAGAAGGTGAATATTAAAATAAGATATTTATAATAACATTAGAAACAAAATGAGACACTTTGCCCAGTGTCTTAGTGTATGAATGTATGGAAATTTTTAAAAATTTCCCCCAACTACTAAAAATATATGGGATCAGCTTGAGGCAGGAGTCCAAGACCCATCACAAAGTGGGGAAAAGACATGATGGCCACAAAGTCTGGGTGCATTCACATTATATATATTCTTTTTTTCTAGTAGTCACACTTACATAAACACCCCAGTACATTATGAAGATTTTCAGACATAATTAATGGTAATAAAATAGGATGAGATATGTTTCAATAACAAATTAACCGTGATATGTGAGCAGCTTAACACAGTGCTTCTTACTTTCGCAAATGCTAATATGTGTCAGATAAGAGAGACAAAAGCTACCCTGGTCTTTTTTATTTAATGATGCACCATACCTTTATATATGCATTCACTGAGGTTGTGTCTAACACCTTACAAGTTGAAACCAATGCAGACAATTTGATGTATAAAAGGCGGATCTATAATATTAACCTTATCCTGGCTTATTTTATTACAACTAGTAATAGCATTTCATTAGGAAACAGGAAATCCATGATACACATTAAGCTGAATGGTATGACAAAGGAAAGTTGCAAAATAAGACTGTTCATAAAAACTAGGAGGCTTAGTCTTTGATCTTTGTGTGTGTGTGTGTGACAATAATTAAATGTTCATTTCTTACTCGTTGTAACCAGCATTACTTGTCTTCAATCATTATTATTACTCATTCTCTCCATGTAATAAACATATCTCTTGTGATATTTCTTTCTGCATATACATTTCCTTTTTTTCCTTTTCTCCTCTTTCCCAGGGGGCAAAGCACAGCCTTGGTGTTCTTCAATGGGAAGCAAAAATTTTAGGCAGGGTACAGGGCGTGAAAAGAGAAAACAGCCCTGTATTATGAAAAATAGAAACATTTATTGAAGATGATACAAGATACAATAAATATTGTGCCCAGGACCATGATGCTTTAGTCCCCTTCATTTCCATTGAAAAGGCCATGGGAAAATCCAACACAAATTATTTTAGCCACCTAATCAATTGCACTATCATGTGACATTTTTAAGGCTATCATCCTAAGGACATGATGCTTTAATGCTTCGGTTCATATTAGTGATACTTCACCTTTATATTAAAGCATATAATATTTGTCATGAACATTTTCATTTCTCATGACAATAACTCAGCCAATAGTAACTCACACAATATATATTATATGTAATTGGATAAAAAGAAAGTGCACTGATTTTTTCAACATTCATGAACTTGCTTAATTTTATAACTATTTATCAAGATGTTGTGAACTGATATATTGAAACAGCAATTATAATATGCACCAAAGAAATCTATAAGTGTTGGTATTTACATGCATTCAGAAATATGTTTGCAATAAAAATCAATTTATAATTACCTGACTAAATATTTTATTAAAGTACCTGTTTGCTGCTCATGCCTGAAATGATATCAACACACACTGGAAGTTCAATAAATGTTATACTTCATTTGATATAATCAGGAAGTTAGCTCTTCCTTCATTGGGTAACTTAAAATTCTAATTTGTAAAAGTACCGAAACTTCTGATTTCCAAACTTTACAATTTTACTAAAAAATATGATACTCAGAATTATGTATTTTTCTGAAAAATGTCTAAAACTGAAATATGAGAAAGAATGATCTGAATTTGAGTATGTCAGATACAAAACTTTCAATGTAAACTGCTCCTTCTACAAATTAAAAAAAAATAGGTATAATAATATCTAAGTTTCATTTGAGTAAAAATGCTATATAGAAAAACAGAACCCCAAGAGAGTGGTGAATAAACTATTTTTCTGAAATTGATGGTAATTTTATAATTATCTAACTATATAGATATGTACATATTATTGACATATACATTTTAGTCAAAAATCAGAAATATATTTGTGTTTAAATTTTCTATCCTGTAAAAAGTCAAAACAGTTAATTATTTGATCATATACATTGTATATGTAGGAATTCAAGGACTAGATACATAAAATATGACCTCTCAATTATTTTATAAAATTTAATTGTGTTGATTTGTTTTATTTTAATGATTTTTTAAATGAACTTGACCTTATATTGCAGAAATAAAGGAAACTTGTTTCACTTCTCTTTAAAGTTCTTTTGTGTATTTTTCAATAAATATTGAAGACCTATGAATTTGGTGATGGGCTTTTAATTTACTATGGAATACAGGCTATTAATACCTTCTCTCATCCCAAGGCTAACTCCCTTATGTCTGAAGCTTAAAGTTATGATCCTGTTCACGAAACAACCTTTCCTTCACACCAGTTTGCTAGGTTAAAAATAAAATACCTTGTGAGAAAGTTCTCTGCTCTTGGCAAGGGATTTGAAGTTTTATTTGGAATTCTTGCAAATGTCTTTGAATCTGTGTTTATTGATTCCACATGATTAAGGCCCTGTGTGTCAAAGCACACCAGGATTATTATTGCTCCAAGAAAAAAATGCCTGCATTGTTTCATACTTTAGTTTGGCTTGCAAGCAAGTTTTTATTTTCATAGCTTGTTTAGGCCTTTTATGTTCCTTCTTATTATCTGTATGAGTGTGTGTGTGTGGAAGAGAGAGAGAGAGAGAGAGATTGAGAGAAACTTTCCCCAGTAGAGGTTTCTATGTGATTCTTAATATGTCTATGTATATTATATTCACTTTTTAAGTTACATATATTTTAATTCCAATGTAGTTTGTATTTGAGGCCCATATACAAGTATGCACTGTAGTAATACCCTACTTCCCTGTTATTTATCTTTGAATTATTTTAATTTTTGCAATTCATCAATGAATCATAGTAGAGAAACCTGAAAACAAAGATCTCTAACTTTCACTTTTGGCCCTGTAAAATTAGGAGGTTTCAGTAATGGGAAATTATTGTGGAAAATCATACTAGTAGGACTAGATTCATCTTAATAATAACAAAAACAAAATCCAACAACCACCGAAGAATTGCAAAAAAAAAATACATAGCAAAAATGAAATATTCACCATTTGACTGCTAAGCCAGTAAAGGATCAGGCTGAGTTCTGGAATCGGGGAAGACAGGCAAAGTCCAGACAGGGTTTGTCTCATCTCCAAAAGCCTCAGCAAATACTGGAGAGAAAGTTCAGGGTGTTATTTTACTGCCAAATTTCACCCGTCCCTTTTGAACTGTAGGTTTTGTCATTAAGATCTGAGTACATAGAATGGCACTTATTTTTGCTTTTAGTTTTTTTTGTTTTTTAATTAAAAAAAGCTTTGTTAGTGCATATATACAAATTTACAAGGTCAGAAACTGGATAAACAATGTTTTTGGTTTTGATTATGGCCATGTGATAGCTGAACAGATGGGAAAAATGAGACAAAAATAATGAACATATTTGTTTAGAGAGAAGAATTTTTGGAGAAAGAGAAGTAATAAAATGAAAATGTCTAATATTTGAATGTTGTGAATCACAACTGTATTATAAGTGCCTAAAGAATATATCCTTCTTTACTAAAATAACTTAAAATACATGGTAAGCCTGGTATTGCAAGCAAAATGAAGAAAAGGAAATACATAGTCAAAAACACATCAGAGAAAATCTCCTCTACTATTGTAACATCAAATCTTGATATTCTCTCCCTGGCTGGTGGCACAGTGGATAAGGCTGCAGCCTGCAGCCAACTTAAAGATTTATGGTTCGATTCCCAGCCAGGGCACATAACCAAGTTGCAAGCCAGATCTCCAGCCAGGTTCATAGCTAGAGGCAGGTGAAAGGCAACCATACACTGATGTCTCTCTCCCTCTCTGCCTCTCTCCTTTCCTCTCTCTCTCTCTAATAATAATAAATAAAAAGAAATCTTGGTGTTCTGAAGATTATAAAACCTTTGGTAATATCAGAGATTTAAAGTATATTTATTTACCTCAGAGAATATTTTAAACCAATTGGTTTTCTTTCTTTTGTCACTGAATACATCTATGAAGAACAAGTCATAACTATATTTTTTGAAACAGCATCTTGGTTCAAATACTCCAGTGAAGCCTAGCTGCATGATGTTATCAATCACATCTTTCTTAGAATTTGTTTTGCCTGGTACAAATTGCAGATAAAACACAATCGATTGCACTCAAGCATTCATTACAAAATTATTTATTAAATGACTATTTATATCTTGCCATGTTCCATAATATAGTTAAGTTTTCTTGCAAAGATGTACATCATGTATCAAGAAAGAAAATACAACTTGACCGTTAGCTAATATTAAAACATATTTCATCTATTAATGCAAATAAAAAAGGTGTTGAGAACTAATGTGGACTGTTGAATGAATAATGCACACAAAATGCAGACATTTCTGCACAATTTTTAGAGGATGATTCCAAATTTGGTTTCAGGTTTTAGCAATGAAAAGATGAGAACAGTCACCAAAATCATCTTAAGCTTCACGAGGTTTGGACTGTAAAATTCTTACTTATATCTGTAAAACACTTAAACAATGCAATCAGATCTATAACACCATTCTCACAGCAGTAGTCTCACTGCATTCACTTTTTGAATTTTGCAGTTTAGTTAATGACTTCTCACCAAATGCATGGCAGATAAAGTGAGCTTAGGAACTCCAATGAGAAGCAGTCATTATCTGGCTCTCTCATGGCCTGGATCAATGAATAGATTTCAGACTACATAAAGAAAAAAAAAAAAAGGACTGTACATCCTTTTTAAAAAATAGCTTTCTTAAAGTATAATTCATATACAAAAGCTGCCCATGCTTAATGTATACAGTTTGGCATTGGATAGAGAAATACACCTGTGATAGCATCACCAAAATCAAAGCAATAGACATATCCAACACCTTCAAAAGTTGTCATTTTTTTTTTGTTTATTTGTTTTGATGATCAATTTTTTTTTCCTTTTTTTTTTTTTTAATTTTTT